>JBAKBP010007609.1:75000-98226 GCA_037953745.1 Lithodes maja
TACTGTACTTTTAAGATACATATTGACTAGGATAAGATAAATACTGTACTTTTAAGATACATATTGACTAGGATAAGATAAATACTGTACTATTAAGATACATATTGACTAGGAAAAGATAAATACTGTACTTTTAAGATACATATTGACAAGGATAAGATAAATACTGTACTTTTAAGATACATATTGACTAGGATAAGATAAATACTGTACTTTTAAGATACATATTGACTAGGATAAGATAAATACTGTACTTTTAAGATACATATTGACTAGGATAAGATAAATATTGTACTTTTAAGATACATATTGACTAGGATAAGATAAATACTGTAATTTTAAGATACATATTGACTAGGATAAGATAAATACTGTACTTTTAAGATACATATTGACTAGGATAAGATAAATACTGTACTTTTAAGATACATATTGACTAGGATAAGATAAATACTGTACTTTTAAGATACATATTGACTAGGATAAGATAAATATTGTACTTTTAAGATACATATTGACTAGGATAAGATAAATACTGTAATTTTAAGATACATATGCAAAACAATGTACACTCGGATACCATAGTCTCTAGCCCACTCATAAGCATTCCTGGACCACCTATGTTTTTCTGTATGGAACCATAACTATCTGGAATTATTTTTGGATAGAACTTGCGTGTCAATAAATAGTATATACTGTTTTGTAGTTGATTTATCTATCTATCTATCTATCTATATGCTCAGGCCCAATCCCCATTTTGGGGGTAGCCGACTCAAGACAGAGCAAGAACAGGGAAAACACAAAAACAACATAAAACAAAAAATAAACACAGATAAAAAACACAAACTCACACACATCCAGGTCACCCAGGAGAAGACCCAGAGACCAGGGTTACCAAGGTCGCTCCAGCACTCCCCCGGCCCCTGACCACCCGGAGAGGTTCCGATCTCGGCAGGCAGACATGCAGCGGAGCCAAAGCCACAAGCCCTCCCACCACACTGACAGGCACACCCTTCATATTAATCGTCCCCCCCGGGCCAGGCGCCTGATGGACTATTATCTAGTCGAACTTGCGCCCGACCCCTTATTAGTTGATTTATAGAACAAAATATTCACAAAGTCATTTCCAGATAAATACTTCCATAATTAGAAATAAATGAAATCCACGAATGTGTATGAGTGGGTTAGAGACTATGGTACCCGAGTGTACCATAGCCTCAGGGGGGGTGTATTAGTGAATGTAAATGTGAGCGTATAATTGTACTGTAAGTGTGCGTGGTGCGAGTGTTGTCAGGGTGTTTTTTTTATTGCTATAGTGTTGTTTATTGCTATAGTGTTTTTTATTGCTATAGTGTTTTTTATTGCTATAGTGTTTTTATTGCTATCGTGTTTTTTATTGCTATAGTGTTTTTTATTGCTATAGTGTTTTTTTATTGCTATAGTGTTTTTATTGCTATAGTGTTTTTTATTGCTATAGTGTTTTTTTATTGCTATAGTGTTTTTATTGCTATAGTGTTTTTTATTGCTATAGTATTTTTCTTTCTTTTTCACCTGGCGAACATGCACTCTCTCCTTTTGAGCTACAATCTAAATTCCACTTCGAGCTGATTGACTGCAAACAATGTGTTGTTTGTTTTGGCAACTGACAAATGTTGTTCGGACACTCTACCATCACCCAAGCCGCTCCGAGTAGATTTGTTTAGTTAGATAAAATAGGACTTGAGAGGCTATCAACCCTATTGGATCATTAAGACAGCAAGCACACTTAAGGGGAGCTTTTTAGTTCGTTCCCTAGAATTCCATCAAGCTTAAAATTACACCCCCTAGACCCCCTTTCAAGATAAATTTGGACATTTTTCGGTAGAAAAATGTCCAGACCGAAGGCCGATTCCCCTTAAATTACAGGCTCGCTATCGCTCGCCAGGAAAAAATCGACACCTAAATGGCACGAATGGTCTTAAAATTGACAGAAATGGGGCGAGGGTTCTTAAAATCGCCAAACTAATGGGGCAAGCGTCTTTAAATCTCACATACAATGGGGCTAAACATGAGGGAGAAAGAGGTTCAGAAAAATATCATCCAGGTGGAAATCTAGCCTTAAGCGCTATAGTTCTACCTAGGCAGGCCTAGCTAGCTACACTCACCTGTTCAAATCATTACATAATCTATATTTTAGGCATCTATCTATCTATCTATCTATCTATATATATATCTATCTATATATCTATCTATCTATATGATCAGGCCCAATCCCCATTTTTCCTATTTTTTTATTTTCTATTTCATTCTATTGTATTTTTGTTTTCCTTTTGTCTTGGGGGTAGCCGACTCAAGACAGAGCAAGAACAGGGAAAACACCAAAACAACATAAAACAACGAACACACACCGATAAAAACACACATTCCCACACATTAGGGCATAACACATTTAGGCATAACGTGGCAAAATCTTTGGTTTTATTGAGGTTATTGTTAGACGGTTATATTAAGGGGAGGTTTATAGTTTGGTCCCTAGATATCCATCAAGCTTAAGATTACACCCCCTTGAGCCCCTTTCAAGATAAATTTGTACATTTTTCGGTAGAAAAATGTCCCGGCTGAAAGCCGGTTCCTCTTAAATTACAGGCTCGCTATCGCTCGCCAGGATAAAATCGACACCTAAATGGCACGAAAGGTCTTAAAATTGACAGAAATGGGTCGAAAGTACTTAAAATCGTCAAAATAATGGAACGAACGTCTTAAAATTAGAAAATCAATGGGGCTAAACATGAGGGAGAAAGGAGTCAAGAAAAAAATCCCTCAAGTGGAAATCTCCCCTTGAATTTAGAAAGGTTTGTGGGTGCCAAACGGTCAATTTCAGTATATTTTAGCCATTGTCTTGATGTCCTTCCTAAGCTGAATATAATCGCCAAGTAATGGCAAGAATGAAATTAAACATAATTTTCAATGCGTTTACTTTTATCGGTGATACCAATACAAGTTTGACTTATTCACTGTATTGCATTAATTTGTTGACTTATTCACTGTATTGCATTAATTTGTTGACTTATTCACTGTATTGCATTAATTTGTTGACTTATTCACTGTATTGCATTAATTTGTTGACTTATTCACTGTATTGCATTAATTTGTTGACTTATTCACTGTATTGCATTAATTTGTTGACTTATTCACTGTATTGCATTAATTTGTTGACTTATTCACTGTATTGCATTAATTTGTATTATTATTTTATATTTAACTCTTTTTAAGTGGGTATTGGGCCTGAGCATATAGATATTTAGATATAACATTAATTTTGTTTTTGTCATTGTCTATTCCATTACACTAAAACAATCAACATAAATATATAAGAACAATATAGAAATAATTGTCAAGTCTAATACAGATAACCATTTATACACCACACAATGTTTGACCTTATATGTACAGTCGGATACCATAGTCTCCAGCCCACCCATAATAATTGTCAAGTCTAATACAGATAACCATTTATACACCACACAATGTTTGACCTTATATGTACAGTCGGATACCATAGTCTCCAGCCCACCCATAATAATTGTCAAGTCTAATACAGATAACCATTTATACACCACACAATGTTTGACCTTATATGTACAGTCGGATACCATAGTCTCCAGCCCACCCATAATAATTGTCAAGTCTAATACAGATAACCATTTATACACCACACAATGTTTGACCTTATATGTACAGTCGGATACCATAGTCTCCAGCCCACCCATAATAATTGTCAAGTCTAATACAGATAACCATTTATACACCACACAATGTTTGACCTTATATGTACAGTCGGATACCATAGTCTCCAGCCCACCCATAATAATTGTCAAGTCTAATACAGATAACCATTTATACACCACACAATGTTTGACCTTATATGTACAGTCGGATACCATAGTCTCCAGCCCACCCATAATAATTGTCAAGTCTAATACAGATAACCATTTATACACCACACAATGTTTGACCTTATATGTACAGTCGGATACCATAGTCTCCAGCCCACCCATAATAATTGTCAAGTCTAATACAGATAACCATTTATACACCACACAATGTTTGACCTTATATGTACAGTCGGATACCATAGTCTCCAGCCCACCCATAATAATTGTCAAGTCTAATACAGATAACCATTTATACACCACACAATGTTTGACCTTATATGTACAGTCGGATACCATAGTCTCCAGCCCACCCATAATAATTGTCAAGTCTAATACAGATAACCATTTATACACCACACAATGTTTGACCTTATATGTACAGTCGGATACCATAGTCTCCAGCCCACCCATAATAATTGTCAAGTCTAATACAGATAACCATTTATACACCACACAATGTTTGACCTTATATGTACAGTCGGATACCATAGTCTCCAGCCCACCCATAATAATTGTCAAGTCTAATACAGATAACCATTTATACACCACACAATGTTTGACCTTATATGTACAGTCGGATACCATAGTCTCCAGCCCACCCATAATAATTGTCAAGTCTAATACAGATAACCATTTATACACCACACAATGTTTGACCTTATATGTACAGTCGGATACCATAGTCTCCAGCCCACCCATAATAATTGTCAAGTCTAATACAGATAACCATTTATACACCACACAATGTTTGACCTTATATGTACAGTCGGATACCATAGTCTCCAGCCCACCCATAATAATTGTCAAGTCTAATACAGATAACCATTTATACACCACACAATGTTTGACCTTATATGTACAGTCGGATACCATAGTCTCCAGCCCACCCATAATAATTGTCAAGTCTAATACAGATAACCATTTATACACCACACAATGTTTGACCTTATATGTACAGTCGGATACCATAGTCTCCAGCCCACCCATAATAATTGTCAAGTCTAATACAGATAACCATTTATACACCACACAATGTTTGACCTTATATGTACAGTCGGATACCATAGTCTCCAGCCCACCCATAATAATTGTCAAGTCTAATACAGATAACCATTTATACACCACACAATGTTTGACCTTATATGTACAGTCGGATACCATAGTCTCCAGCCCACCCATAATAATTGTCAAGTCTAATACAGATAACCATTTATACACCACACAATGTTTGACCTTATATGTACAGTCGGATACCATAGTCTCCAGCCCACCCATAATAATTGTCAAGTCTAATACAGATAACCATTTATACACCACACAATGTTTGACCTTATATGTACAGTCGGATACCATAGTCTCCAGCCCACCCATAATAATTGTCAAGTCTAATACAGATAACCATTTATACACCACACAATGTTTGACCTTATATGTACAGTCGGATACCATAGTCTCCAGCCCACCCATAATAATTGTCAAGTCTAATACAGATAACCATTTATACACCACACAATGTTTGACCTTATATGTACAGTCGGATACCATAGTCTCCAGCCCACCCATAATAATTGTCAAGTCTAATACAGATAACCATTTATACACCACACAATGTTTGACCTTATATGTACAGTCGGATACCATAGTCTCCAGCCCACCCATAATAATTGTCAAGTCTAATACAGATAACCATTTATACACCACACAATGTTTGACCTTATATGTACAGTCGGATACCATAGTCTCCAGCCCACCCATAATAATTGTCAAGTCTAATACAGATAACCATTTATACACCACACAATGTTTGACCTTATATGTACAGTCGGATACCATAGTCTCCAGCCCACCCATAATAATTGTCAAGTCTAATACAGATAACCATTTATACACCACACAATGTTTGACCTTATATGTACAGTCGGATACCATAGTCTCCAGCCCACCCATAATAATTGTCAAGTCTAATACAGATAACCATTTATACACCACACAATGTTTGACCTTATATGTACAGTCGGATACCATAGTCTCCAGCCCACCCATAATAATTCCTGGACCACCTTTGTTATTGTTTATGCAACTATAACTATCTGGATTGACTTTTGGATGCAACTTGCTTGTCAATTAAGAGTATATATAGTTTTGTATTATTTTGATTTATAGAAAATTATATTCGTAAATTCGTGTCCAGAGATATACTTCCATAATTAGAAATAGTGAGGTCCACGAATTTGTATGAGTGGGCGAGAGACTATGGTACCCGAGTGTACAGTACTTTTGTGTTATAATTAACCATTTCAAGCTCCAATACGCGTGTCTGTTCTGTTTTCTAGCTACTATTAGACGATTTTATTCAGATTAGTAACGGTATACGGAAGTCAGAGGGTTGATTGAGATAGTATTTACCCTTTTATTACCCACAGATCCTTCCTAAGCTGCATAAAGTCGTCTAATGATAGCCAAAATAAACTGCTAAAACGCGTCAGAGCTTCAAGGGATTAAGAGGCTCCATAGACGAGTCACAGCCAGAATTTGGAAACGTGAGGTGGAATAATTTAACCCCTTTCTAGCCTCAGTCGATAACCCTTTGAGTACCAGCGACGTCTGTTGACTCTGTTATATTACATTCAAACTATATTTAGACAATATTATGCAGCTTAGGAAGGATGTGTAGTAGTAAAAAGGGTTGGTTGAGATAGTTTGAAGCCTTATTATTGCTAGAGGTCCGTGCTGAGCTGAATCAAATCGTCTAAGTGTTGCCAGAATATGATGAAAAGGACGTCCCTGGTACTGAACGGGTTAACGGGCTTGGGTTCAATCCTCGCTCAGGTTGAACAGTGTTTCCGAGATATAGCCGGCGGGTACCGTCTCCCTGGATTAACCCCTTCTGTACCGGCGACGTCTTTTCATTTTATCTTAGCTATTATTAGGCAATTTTATTCAGTTTCAAAAGGGCCTCCAGATATTAACAGTCTTCAAACTATCTCAATTAACCCTTTTGGCTACCACAGATCCTTCTTAAACTGCACAAAATAGTTTAAATAAAGCTGAAATAAAACCACAAACGTACCCGCTAAAAGAAAGGGTTAAGGGAGTCTCTGGTTGATTAAGGGGGGATGGGCGCATTTATTTGTTCATCCACTGTATGTATCTTCTATTTGTTCATTCACTGTATGTATCTTCTATTTGTTCATTTACTGTATGTATCTTCTATTTGTTCATTCACTGTATGTATCTTCTATTTGTTCATTCACTGTATGTATCTTCTATTTGTTCATTCACTGTATGTATCTTCTATTTGTTCATTTACTGTATGTATCTTCTATTTGTTCATGCACTGTATGTATCTTCTATTTGTTCATTCACTGTATGTATCTTCTATTTGTTCATTTACTGTATGTATCTTCTATTTGTTCATGCACTGTATGTATCTTCTATTTGTTCATTCACTGTATGTATCTTATATTTGTTCATTCACTGTATGTATCTTATATTTGTTCATGCACTGTATGTATCTTCTATTTGTTCATTCACTGTATGTATCTTCTATTTGTTCATTCACTGTATGTATCTTCTATTTGTTCATTCACTGTATGTATCTTCTATTTGTTCATTCACTGTATGTATCTTCTATTTGTTCATTCACTGTATGTATCTTCTATTTGTTCATTTACTGTATGTATCTTCTATTTGTTCATGCACTGTATGTATCTTCTATTTGTTCATTCACTGTATGTATCTTCTATTTGTTCATTCACTGTATGTATCTTATATTTGTTCATGCACTGTATGTATCTTCTATTTGTTCATTCACTGTATGTATCTTCTATTTGTTCATTCACTGTATGTATCTTCTATTTGTTCATTCACTGTATGTATCTTCTATTTGTTCATTCACTGTATGTATCTTCTATTTGTTCATTCACTGTATGTATCTTCTATTTGTTCATTCACTGTATGTATCTTCTATTTGTTCATTCACTGTATGTATCTTCTATTTGTTCATTCACTGTATGTATCTTCTATTTGTTCATTCACTGTATGTATCTTCTATTTGTTCATTCACTGTATGTATCTTCTATTTGTTCATTTACTGTATGTATCTTCTATTTGTTCATGCACTGTATGTATCTTCTATTTGTTCATTCACTATGTATCTTCTATTTGTTCATTTACTGTATGTATCTTCTATTTGTTCATGCACTGTATGTATCTTCTATTTGTTCATTCACTGTATGTATCTTCTATTTGTTCATTCACTGTATGTATCTTATATTTGTTCATGCACTGTATGTATCTTCTATTTGTTCATTCACTGTATGTATCTTCTATTTGTTCATTCACTGTATGTATCTTCTATTTGTTCATTCACTGTATGTATCTTCTATTTGTTCATTCACTGTATGTATCTTCTATTTGTTCATTCACTGTATGTATCTTCTATTTGTTCATTCACTGTATGTATCTTCTATTTGTTCATTTACTGTATGTATCTTCTATTTGTTCATGCACTGTATGTATCTTCTATTTGTTCATTCACTGTATGTATCTTATATTTGTTCATGCACTGTATGTATCTTCTATTTGTTCATTCACTGTATGTATCTTCTATTTGTTCATTCACTGTATGTATCTTCTATTTGTTCATTCACTGTATGTATCTTCTATTTGTTCATTCACTATGTATCTTCTATTTGTTCATTCACTGTATGTATCTTCTATTTGTTCATTCACTGTATGTATCTTCTATTTGTTCATTCACTGTATGTATCTTCTATTTGTTCATTCACTGTATGTATCTTCTATTTGTTCATTCACTGTATGTATCTTCTATTTGTTCATTCACTGTATGTATCTTCTATTTGTTCATTCACTGTATGTATCTTCTATTTGTTCATTCACTGTATGTATCTTCTATTTGTTCATTCACTATGTATCTTCTATTTGTTCATTCACTGTATGTATCGTCTATTTGTTCATTCACTGTATGTATCTTCTATTTGTTCATTCACTGTATGTATCTTCTATTTGTTCATTCACTGTATGTATCTTCTATTTGTTCATTCACTGTATGTATCGTCTATTTGTTCATTCACTGTATGTATCTTCTATTTGTTCATTCACTGTATGTATCTTCTATTTGTTCATTCACTGTATGTATCTTCTATTTTTGTTATTTTAGATTTTGTAACTTGTCCTCCATAGACCTCCATCAAGCTTAAAGAAAACGGCATAAACCCTCCTTCAAGATAAATTTGTACATTTTTCGATAAAAAAAATCCCGGCCAAAGGCCGGTTCCTCTCAAATTACAGGCTCGCTATCACTCGCCAGGAATAAATCGACACCAACATTTAAAGGAAAAGTCTTAATATTGAAAGAAATGGGGCGAAAGGTCTTAACGTGTGGTGTGTGAGAGGTTTGGAGGGGTAGTAGTAGTGTAATAAAGCATTGTTTGGCGTCCTGTCCCTGTATCTTTCACAATCACCACCACTATAATTAACACTTACCTACTGCAAAATCATTAACACTTTCCCTACTGCAAACATGAATCCTTCCCAAATACAGTAGAACGTTGGATTATAATTTCATCCGTTATATTGATATTTATCGGGCATGCTTATAATTTGATTGACCTATTGATTACGATACATCCTTCCTTGGCTGAAAAAGTCGTTTTTCTATATATAAACAAAATATATTGTCAATGAACCGATATAATTATTTGAAATTTGCATGTTTATACGCTAGTGTGATTCCAATGGGGGGTGTATCTTTTTGCTGGATGGAATGTCAGAGTTGAATGGTAGTCAAACCTTAGGAATTTGTATTAGGGTACGCAATATACTGTATATATATATATATATTTGTATTAGGGTACGCAATATACTGTATATATATATATATTTGTATTAGGGTACGCAATATACTGTATATATATATATATTTGTATTAGGGTACGCAATATACTGTATATATATATATATATTTGTATTAGGGTACGCAATATACTGTATATATATATATATATTTGTATTAGGGTACGCAATATACTGTATATATATATATATATTGTATTAGGGTACGCAATATACTGTATATATATATATATTTGTATTAGGGTACGCAATATACTGTATATATATATATATATATGTATTAGGGTACGCAATATACTGTATATATATATATATATTTGTATTAGGGTACGCAATATACTGTATATATATATATATTTGTATTAGGGTACGCAATATACTGTATATATATATATATTTGTATTAGGGTACGCAATATACTGTATATATATATATATATTTGTATTAGGGTACGCAATATACTGTATATATATATATATATTTGTATTAGGGTACGCAATATACTGTATATATATATATATATTTGTATTAGGGTACGCAATATACTGTATATATATATATATATTTGTATTAGGGTACGCAATATACTGTATATATATATATATATTTGTATTAGGGTACGCAATATACTGTATATATATATATATATTTGTATTAGGGTACGCAATATACTGTATATATATATATATATTTGTATTAGGGTACGCAATATACTGTATATATATATATATATTTGTATTAGGGTACGCAATATACTGTATATATATATATATATTTGTATTAGGGTACGCAATATACTGTATATATATATATATATTTGTATTAGGGTACGCAATATACTGTATATATATATATATATTTGTATTAGGGTACGCAATATACTGTATATATATATATATATTTGTATTAGGGTACGCAATATACTGTATATATATATGTATATTGTTTTTGTTTGTGTTCTATGTGAGTGAGGGAGACAAAAGGCATAACTGCCTGTAGCGAGTGCCTCCCCCATATTTGAAAGAGTGACAGGGCCAAAATCAAGGGACGTTCGAGCCAAAATACCTGGACACACGGAGTTTGAAGCATTTTAATTAATAGGAGGAGGGAAAGACTGATTCTGGGAGAGGGTTCCAGAGCTCAGCTGTTGAATAGAAGAAAGACAGAGTAATATTTCACTCTTGGGTTGAAGAATTGCACAGAGTAGGGGTGGGATTGTGTTGCAAGACGGGTACCACATACCCTACGTAGAGGAGGTTGTATACACTGGGAGAGCTCTGAGGATCACTGATTATTGTAGTAGCGTTAGAATAGCAAGAGAGATGCAACATTGCGGTGCAGAGAGAGAGATTGCAGAGAGTCGGTGAGTGGACGGGAGTTAATGATACGAAAGGCTTTCCTTTCTACTTTGTCTAGAAGTGTTGTGTGAGAGGATCCTCCCCACACATGTGAACAATAAACCCCTCCCCCCAAAAAAAACAAAAAAACAAAAACACACACACACAAACCCCCTAATATTACACCAGTGTAATATTTAGTACGAATCATTCCAAGACATTAGTGATAGGCGAAAACAACAATAGTTTACGCTTACATTCAGATTTATTGAAGACAAACAATTGGAGGACCCATAGTCATGTGTTAAGGAATGGCTGGAACTAATGTTTATTTTACCTGGCTTCACTTACTGTTTTTGTTTGTGTCCCACCTACACAGAGAGTAATTCAGCTAACTCTCACAAATACCTCCTCCTCTTATTCATTTCACTACACTTAAGGGGGTACGACTCGCTTTTTCTGGATCCCCTTCTCCCTCATGTTTAGCATATTAGTTTTGAGGGTTTAAGACGTTCGTTCCGTTAGTTTGGCGATTTTGAGACCTTTCGCCTCATTTTGTCGTCAATATTAAAACCTTTCGTGCCCTTTAATTGTCGATTTTTTGCTGGTGAGCGATAGCGAGCCTCTAAATTTAGAAGGGATTCGGCCTTCGGCCGGGAAATTTTTCTACCGGAAAAAATACACATCTTTTTTACATTTATTTAAGGTATATTAAGACGATTGTGTGCAGTTTATAAACTATCTGAAACAGTAAAAAAGGTGAAGTGAGATAGTTCGAAGCCTGTCAATTGACCACTTGCAAGTTTCAGGCTATAAGGAAGTTGGAGCTGTAGACATCGATATTAAACAGAAATGCAATAATAATGTGGGTTTCTGATGGATGAAAAGTATGATCAATTTGGTTTTATGTATTTATAAATGTATTATGACCGTATTTATAAATGTATTATGACCGTATTTATAAATGTATTATGACTGTATTTATAAATGTATTATGACTGTATTTATAAATGTATTATGACTGTATTTATAAATGTATTATGACTGTATTTATAAATGTATTATGACTGTATTTATAAATGTATTATGACTGTATTTATAAATGTATTATGACTGTATTTATAAATGTATTATGACTATTTATAAATGTATTATGACCGTATTTATAAATGTATTATGACTATTTATAAATGTATTATGACTGTATTTATAAATGTATTATGACTGTATTTATAAATGTATTATGACTGTATTTATAAATGTATTATGACTGTATTTATAAATGTATTATGACTGTATTTATAAATTTATTATGACTGTATTTATAAATGTATTATGACTGTATTTATAAATGTATTATGACCGTATTTATAAATGTATTATGACTATTTATAAATGTATTATGACTGTATTTATAAATGTATTATGACTGTATTTATAAATGTATTATGACTGTATTTATAAATGTATTATGACTGTATTTATAAATGTATTATGACTGTATTTATAAATGTATTATGACCGTATTTATAAATGTATTATGACCGTATTTATAAATGTATTATGACCGTATTTTAGCTGATATTTCTGCTAAATATTGACGACCACAGCTCCAACTTCCTTATAGAACGAAACTCGCAAGTGGTCAATTGCTGGAGATTCTGTATAATCTGAATAACATCGGCTAATATAAGCCAACATGTAGTGAACAGGATGGCACCGGTACTGAAAGGGATAAGGACTTGGGTGACAAAAACAAAGCTTTAACACCTTGAGCGGGGTCGATCCTGGGATGACCCTATCAGTACCGGTGCCATCCTTTTCATTATATTTTGGCTAATATTAGATGATGTTATTCAGATTAAAAAGGGTCTCCAGTAATTGAAAGGCTTCGAACTATCTCACTTAACCTTTTCTTACTGTTTCAGACAGTTTATAAACTGCACAAACTCGTCTTAATATACCGAGAATATCTTATAAAAGACAGTTTATAAACTGCACAAACTCGTCTTAATATACCTAGAATATCTTATAAAAGACAGTTTATAAACTGCACAAACTCGTCTTAATATACCTAAAATATATTATAAAAGACAGTTTATAAACTGCACAAACTCGTCTTAATATACCTAGAATATATTATAAAAGACAGTTTATAAACTGCACAAACTCGTCTTAATATAACTAGAATATATTATAAAAGACAGTTTATAAACTGCACAAACTCGTCTTAATATACCTAGAATATCTTATAAAAGACAGTTTATAAACTGCACAAACATAAAAGACAGTTTATAAACTGCACAAACTCGTTTTAATATACCGAAAATATCTTAGAAAAGACAGTTTATATACTGCACAAACTCGTCTTAATATACCTAGAATATATTATAAAAGACAGTTTATAAACTGCACAAACTCGTCTTAATATACCTAGAATATATTATAAAAGACGTGACCGGTACAGAAGGAGGTAACCTTGTTGACTCTGTACTTTGTGGCCTTCATGGCTATAAATTACCTTGACCAACTGTACCGTTCTCCCTTGTGGTCATCATTCACTGCTGCCTTTAACCTTTGACCTTTAACTTTTACCAACTGTTGTTTCAACCCACAACAGTTTCAAGATAATTGTTGCAAGTTTCCCCTGCATAGTGGACTGCATTAGGTGTATGGACCTTGTTTTAGTGGCTTAGATATTTCTTTCTTTCTTTTCCCTAGTTAGAAACAAGGTTGTTGAGGAAACTATTTATAGAATATATCGTGCATTACTTTATTGGTAATAGGTAACAACAGGTATGCATTGGATGTTTAACTTATTAACTACCAACAGTTATGTTTACATTATAATTATACCTTTAACTACATAATATGTATAATCATGAGTGTAATAACATCGTCTAGTGTTAACGAAGTAATTAAACCAGACTATAATTGTACTATAAGGCATATGTGAAGTAGCTTTATGTTATTTATTATCTGAGTCAAATCTAACAATGTCATAATAATTAAGATGACCAATACGTCAAACACACGGAGGGGGTTAATTGTTCAGACAAAAAGTACAAATAATTTAATCGTTAAATTATGATAATTCCATTATATGAATGCAACATGCATACTATACTATGCAACATATACCAGGTTAAGGCCTTGGTTACAGTAACACTGTATATATCTATATATATATATATATACCGGTACCTGTATATATATATATATATATATATATACAGTGGTACTGTACCCAAGGCCTGAACCTTGGTATCTGTCGGTGGCCACCTAAATACCTACACCTACCTAACTAATAATGGACGATCTGTCCAGTCTGTTCGGTGGCCACCTAACCAGTCACTGCCTGACCAAGCCTTGTATTAACTCAGGACTCGATCAGACAACCAGGCAGTGAGGCTCTCACCTCTTACCGCCCGGCTGTGAACTGGCTTAATATATCATAATGCCTCGGGGGTATTTCCGCATACTATTTACGTTTCTTAACATAATATGTTATTATATTAAGGTAAACAGGTCATGACAATTAATTTATTGTGATCGAACTTTAAACATGCGATATATTTGCAGACGTGAACATTGCTTGAGAAATACAAGAAGATTCATAATTGAGAGCTCACACTGATCCAGACAGGACCGTCCAACATCTTACTATCAATAACACTAACATTACCATATTATTCTGTTTATACATATTATGGATTGTATGCCCTTGGTTTAGATAATTGTTTGTCCATTTGTTCTTTCATCAGAAAGTTGTAACTAGTTTATGAAGTATATCACTGAATTAAAGGTTAAAACGCAATCACAATATTGTATTCGTATTTGAAATATATCACTGAATTAAAGGTTTAAACGCAATCACAATATTGTATTCGTATTTGAAAAGTGTCCTATATGGTATATAGTTTGTAGCTAAATAAAATCCTGCTAAACTATATACTATTATGATAACAAACTATATACTATTATGATAACAAACTATATACTATTATGATAACAAACTATATACTATTATGATAACAAACTATATACTATTATGATAACAAACTATATACTATTATGATAACAAACTATAGTCTGTTAACTTAAGCCAGACATTTGGGGCCCCGTGAAAATAGATCAAATAATATATCTTCACAATTTGACTTACTAACCGGTATAAGCGAACATAGCTTACAGTATTAAAACTTACCTTCAATTATGACTACTTTTGGAGATACCTATTAACAACTAGGATGAAATGAGTGAAAATATACCG
This sequence comes from Lithodes maja, assembly GCA_037953745.1. Lineage (NCBI taxonomy): Eukaryota > Metazoa > Arthropoda > Malacostraca > Decapoda > Lithodidae > Lithodes > Lithodes maja. The sequence goes on from JBAKBP010007609.1 coordinate 90,402, forward strand.
AACGTCTTGCAGGTAAACAAACAGTGACGATGTTATACCCTTGCCCAAGCCGACCCCCTAATATCGATGTTGCTAATATTAAGAGGTGATACAAAAAGGCAGGCAATGTTTATTATAAGTGCCATCTAAGAAATATATGATTGCCTTTAATTCAAGAAAACAATATATATATAGTTTCTTCAATTAAAGGCAAGCGAATGTGTCTTAGATTAACACTTATAATAAACGTCTCATGTCTTTAATCATCACCATTTCCAATAGAGTATATTAACACATATATATATATATATATATATATATATATATATATATATATACAGTATATATAATTATATATATATATATATATATATATATATATATATATATATATATATATATATATGTGTGTGTGTTTAGAATATTTCACAAATAAACATGTTTCATTAATAATTAGTAAGGCTTCAGCCAGTATTTGAACTACAGTCAATTAAAAGGACATCTACCGCTTTAGCCCACTCGGCAATGGTGTGATAAAAAGCTTACCAACCTTTTCTCATATATATATATATATATATATATATATATTCTGACATACGGAGCCCTGTATGTTAATTTAAGAGTTAGAATTAGAGTTGAAGGAGCCGCACTACCCAAACGGTGAAGCAGTGGGGAAACTACCTCGCCCGCATACCTGCAAACAAGCCTTCACACCTGCGTGCGTCATAGGGGACCCTGCAAACTACCTCGATGACCGACGCTATGACGTATGTTCGACGCCAGGAGCTGTGATTGGACCAGGCACCTGCTATGCAACTCGAGGAGCTGTGAGTGGACCAGGCACCTGTTATGCGACTCGAGGAGCTGTGATTGGACCAGGCACCTGCTATGCAACTCGAGGAGCTATGATAGGGGCGCGCACCATCACTCGCCTCCTGATTCGTTCCTACACCATCATTGTTTGGTATATAAGACCCGAGTTGTGGGCATTCAAATCAGTCTCATTTGGAGTTGGGGAAGGTGAACTTGCAGCTGGAGGAAGACAGGGTGAAGTATTATAATGGGATTGTGACTGTCAGTCAGATTATATAAATGTGTGTTAAGTGTGTTCGGTGTAAACACTTACGTTATGTTGGTTAGTGAGATATGTGATTGGGAATTAACGTGAACGCTACTATTATGTGTTTAACTATTTGATTGCGAATTAACGTTAACGCTACTATTATTGTGTACTTAACTATTTGATTGCGAAGTAACGTTAACGCTATTATTATGTACTTAACTATTTTAGTTGACTAACTTGTGGACTAAAGCAACTCTTTAAGTAATTGGGTTATGATGAAAGTAATACTATTGTTTTATATTAATACTTACGAGTTCTTTCATTTTCTTTGAATTAAGCTTACATTGCTTAACGGTGCTTAGTACGGTGATGCCATTAGACGATATTCTTTAGCTTATAATAATCTACCTCTAGGACTCGAAGGAGTAAAGATGATTTCAATAAACCCTCTGAATAACATATATCCTTCTTAAACTGCATCAATTGTCTAGTTTTACCCAGTATCAAAGGAAAAATGTTGACCTCGTGCTGAAGGGGTTAACTGACATCGGTAGTTAGACGGGAAATATATACGTACGCAGTTACGCAAACGAACTTAGTTAAGTAAAAAGTGTCCACGCAAACAATTAAAAAGTCTCATACATACTGTTATAGATATATGTTATAGATATAGATATTAATAAGCAGACACACAATGTGATAGCTGCTAGACAGAAATATATAAAGAGACAGACAGGCAGCAATGCAATAAGGTGGACGGCTGACGTATGAGAGACAGCTAACAAATGCTGCCAGGAAGAAATCGACACCTGGATGTGGATAAACGTCTTAAAACAGTTGGCTGAATGGGGCCGAATGGATACAAGCCAGGGAAAGAGAGACAAGGATAGAAAGATAAACAAAAAACCCGGGGACCCCCCTTAACAATAAGAGACCGTAATAGCCATAAATATTCCATCAAATATATAAGTATGACAACATCTTTAATGATAAATCCTGGCCGAAGATCAATAGCAACTAATACGCAGTGTTCCCTAAAATATTGATATTAAACAGTATTCTCAAGCACCTGCCACGTGTGAGAAAACGGTTCAATACATAATTGCCGGGTCAAGAGAGTTGTCCTAAACTAAAAATATTACATTCGCATTTGGCATATTTTTCGCTCTGTTTAGTCTTTAGATATGCTAACGTTATGATATATATATATATATATATATATATATATATATATATATATATATACCGGTATATATATATATATATATATATATATATATATATATATATATATATATATATATATATACCGTATATATATATAATTTATATATACAGTATATATAGTAATTATTTGTTTGCCCCATTCAGCCTACTGTTTTAAGACGTTTACCTCCATCCAGGTGTCAATATTTTCCTGGCGAGCGGTTCGAGCCAGCATATATCTATTTTTGTTTTGACAGCAAGCTAAATTTGTACAACGAAGCCGGATTTCTCCATACATTGCTGGCTCGCTATCGCTCGCCAGGAAGAAATTGACACCTGGATGGGGATAAACGTCTTAAAACAGTTGGCTGAATGTGTTGGAATGGATACAAGCCAGGGAAAGAGAAAAAAGGAGAGAAAGATAAAAAAAACAAAAGCCGGCGACCCCCCTTAAAAATAGCACCAGCTTCTACTACCCATTATAGTATTAATGGGGCGTTATAAGAAGCAAGTGAGATGTTTAGCTCCAACCCCCGTATCTTAAAACCATACTATATCTTTGCTCTTAACCCTTTCCCGCATTTATGACGCAGAGGTTGCCAGATTAGCAATAAGAAGTAGAGTTCTCTCACTCGTATAATTACCTCTCCAAAATTAGTTTTTTGCCCACAGCTAACTCAAAGACAATTTCAGAGGTTGAAGTAACTAAACTAAAGGTTTGTAAATACCCCTGATGGTAACAAAGGCTTTAAAGTATCCCCAATAGGCTCAACACAGCTAACTCAAAGACAATTTCAGAGGTTGAAGTAACTAAACTAAAGGTTTGTAAATACCCCTGATGGTAACAAAGGCTTTAAAGTATCCCCAATAGGCTCAACACAGCTAACTCAAAGACAATTTCAGAGGTTGAAGTAACTAAACTAAAGGTTTGTAAATACCCCTGATGGTAACAAAGGCTTTAAAGTATCCCCAATAGGCTCAACACAGCTAACTCAAAGACAATTTCAGAGGTTGAAGTAACTAAACTAAAGGTTTGTAAATACCCCTGATGGTAACTAAGGCTTTAAAGTATCCCCAATAGGCTCAACACAGCTAACTCAAAGACAATTTCAGAGGTTGAAGTAACTAAACTAAAGGTTTGTAAATACCACTGATGGTAACAAAGGCTTTAAAGTATCCCCAATAGGCTCAACACAGCTAACTCAAAGACAATTTCAGAGGTTGAAGTAACTAAACTAAAGGTTTCTAAATACCCCTGATGGTAACAAAGGCTTTAAAGTATCCCCAATAGGCTCAACACAGCTAACTCAAAGACAACTGCAGAGGTTGAAGTAACTAAACTAAAGGTTTGTAAATAGCCCTGATGGTAAGAAAGGCTTTAAAGTATCCCCACGCGTCATATGTGTGAAAGGGTTAACCTTCATTAACGGCATAAGCAGATATAAATAGTGATCTTTGTTAAACTGAAGGATATTTATCCCTATATCACAAATTAACACTCGTATTATCTTCATTAGATGTTTGGTTAGCATTTAGGGTTTTATAATACGGGAATGACATCTGTATTATTAAGGGAGCCACCCCACCTCGCTTGTTTTATCTTTCTCTACCTCTCTCTTTGGCTTGTAGACATTCCAACACATTCACCCTACTGTTTTAACACGTTTACCCCCCATCCAGGTGTATAGATTTTCATGGCGAGCGGTAGCGAGCCATCATATATATATATATATATATATATATATATATATATATATTTGTTTTGACAGCAAGCTAAATTTGTACATTATTCGATAGAAAAATGTCTCCGGCTCGCTACCGCACGCCAGGAAAATATTGACACCTGGATTGGGGTAAACGTCTTAAAACAGTAGGGTGAATGTGTTGGAATGGATACAAGCCAAAGAGAGAGGGAGAGAAAGATAAAACAAAAGCGAAGTGACTCCCTTAATATAATATAGGGAAGGTAATAGTAGTGAGACAGACTCGACCCTTGGCCCTCAGTGTGAGAACCCTGCTTGTCTTACCAAAGCCAAATGACTTATATCAACAAACTTCCTACTACAATATATTTACCTATCTTTCCTTTACGACTTACTGATTGTAAGATTGAGGTTAACCCCTTCCGTACCGATGACATCTATTTAACATTATTCTGGCTACTATTAGACGGTTTTATTAAGTTTATAAAGGGCCTACAGCAATTAACAGACTTGGAACTATATCACTTATCCCAACAACTACCACATAGTCTTTTTAAACTACACAAACTCTTCAAAACATAGCTATAACAAAACAACCTAAAGGGGCTATCACACGGGCAACTTTCGCTGAGCAAAGCAACATTTAGAAAACTCCAAACTAGGGCGTTTCGCTGAGCAAAGCCAGAACTCTTTTCACTAATCATTGCTTGGCGAAATTATGCTCACCGAAAGGATTGGTATAAAACCTATACTTCCTGATAAATTGAACTTCAATTTAAATATATAAATTGGAAATGTGTGCATAAATTATGCCTACTACTTATAAAGTTTACAAATTATTATATTAAAACCGAAACAATCATAGTATATGTACAGTTAGCTGAACAACCTAAGGTCATTTGACTAAGTTCTTTTGTCCATATTTCGCACTGATATTTCGTCTCTTTCCAATGGTCTATTCACAAGCTATTATGGCTCCTGTCCCTGATGTATGGGCGAGGAAGACTAAACAAATATAATGCTTAATGAAGATTCGTTAGATATTTAACGGTAAATTACGTAAAATACAGCAAGAAATGGAGTGAAGTAGAGTTGCATCACTCTCCCGCAACTTTCATGGCTGTCTCCTCGGCATTATTTAACACTAATCCGACCTAAATGTACTCGTTGGATGGTTTTAAAGCTTTGTAATATATAATTTTGAGTGGTATATATATGATATAGATGTATTAATCTCAAAATACTTTGCAATAAAGCGACAAAGATAAGGTGAAGTACAATAGCAAGAGCCATACTCTGCTCAAATAACTGTCCCACTGCTGGATTATTAGTGTCGCGCTAGCCTAGCGGCAACGGTAACACTTTTGAATCTGATAATTCTGATGTTGCAGGTTCGAGGCCCGGCGAGGACGATGTTTTTTCTTCTTCTTAAATTTTGTTGTTTTGTTCTTAGTATATTTTTACTTGTATATAATTATAGGGTTAATAGAAGCAGAGTTGATAATAGGTTGGTTAATATTTTATAATGATTTTACTATTTATGATTATTTAATTGGTTAATAAAGTTAGCATTAGTTAGAGTATGATAGCATTGATTAAATTAGCTATAATGTTATATAATAGTATTGTGTAATAGTTAGTATTGTACAATATAGTATAGTAAGGTAAGGTATATATATATAAAGGAAATGGCTAATATGTTATATATGTGTGTGTGTGTGTGTGTGTGTGTGTGTGTGTGTGTGTGTGCCTTCTACCCACCGTGGCTTATATAATAGCATTGTATATGATATATTGTATATTACAGTATAGTAAAAAAAAGGTATATATAGATGAAATGGCTAATATACAATATATATATATATATATATATGTGTGTGTGTGTGTGTGTGTGTGTGTGTGTGTGTGTGTGTGTGTGTGTGTGTGTTCTACCCACCGTGTCCTAAGGTACTGTATAATATAGTAATTGTTAAGGGAGCCCACCTCCCTGGTTTTCTCTTTCTCTCCCTCTCTCTTTGGCTTGTGTCCATTCGGCCCCATTCAGCCTGCTGTTTTGGGACGTTTACCCCCATCTAGGTGTCAATATTTTCCTGGCGAACGGTAGCGAGCCAGCATATATTTTTGTTTTGACAGCAAGCTAAATTTGTACATTTTTCGATAGCAGGCTTTTCCCATACAATGCTATCGGTCGCCGGGAAGAAATCGACACCTGGATGAGGATGGGCGTCTTGGGACAGTTGGCTGAGTGGGGCCGAATGGATACAAGCCAAGGAAGGAGAGAAAAGGAGAGAAAGATAAACAAAAAGCCGGTGACCCCCCTTAAGTCCGCCTCGTCATTTGCTTACTTACCTAAAGGGGACGAGGGGGTCTACGCAAGGTCTAGGTCGAGCTGGGCTGGTTGTTCTCCGGGCTCAGTGATCCTCGGTTGTAATTGACTACTTTCGCGTTTTGGGGGCTATAAGGAAGTTTAATTGAGTGCTTATATTTCTGGACCCACTTCTCCCTCATGATTAGCCCCATTAGTGTTGATGTTTTGAGACGTTCGTCCCATTAGTTTGGTTATTTTGAGACCTTTCGTCCCACTTTCTTGTCAATTTTATCTCGATGGGGGGTCTAGGGGGCATTCTTTTTTAGCTTGATGGAGGTCTAGGGTGCAAACTATAGTTTAAAAAAAAACAAGCTGTAAATATCGACAATCAGCAGAATGCATGCAGATATATACAGTATACAGTATATATTGGTTTATGATACAGTAGGTGGAGGTAATGTTCAATTTAATTTGTATACTGATTTGCGCACTAAAGAAGAAAAAGAAAACCAAAACCTATCATTGCTTGTATCTATGGTGGATTTAATGTTATATTGCATGCACTACCTTAAAACGAGGCAAACAGGATTCTCGGGTTCATCTCTAGGAGTGTGAGTAACAGAACTGCTGATGTTATCTTAAAACTTTACTTGTCATTAGTGAGACCCCATATGGATTATGCTGTTCAATTTTGGTGTCCTTATTACAGAATGGACATAGATTCAGGGTTAGTGGGATTAACAAAGGGGACATGACAAATGTACTAAAGCTCAGTGATAGCGAAAGAACTCGTACCAATGGTTTCAAATTAGATAAATTTAGCTTCAGAAAAGATATAGGCAAATATTGGTTTGGTAACAGAGTTGTAGATGGGTGGAATGGACTACCAATTGCTATAGTGGGATTAAAAACGGTAGGGAGCTTTAAGATAAAATTGGATAAGCATATGGACGAGAAGGGTTGGGCCAATCAGCGCTCTGCAGACCCCCGTAATCCTGCGTTAAGAATGGACTTACGTTAATTGGTGGAATGGACTACCAAGTGCTATAGTGGGATCAAGAACGATAGGGAGCTTTAAGATACAATTAGATAGGCATATGGACGAGATGGGTTGGGTGTGAGGGTGATCTGTCAGGTGTGACCCAGGTGTGGGATCTGCAGATCCCCGTTTTTCTAACCTCTGACCGTTTCGGTGAGGTAAGTCCTAATGGTGTTTTTAAGCTGGGCTTATAATGTGTGACAGGTATCTGCCTTGTGTAGGCCAATCGGCTTTCTGCAGACTCCCATTTTCTTATGTTCTTATGTTCTTATAATATTGTAACTAATTTAATCAATGCTATCATTCATAGGCTATGATTGCTTTATTCTATATTATTAAAATGTGCCTAGGCCTACTTTGTTAATACTGTTTTATATGATAGATATTAAGACTAACACATAGGCTACAGGTAGTTCACGCTTGGAATTAACTTATACCCGGGTAGGACTATATTTTAACAGTTTAATAGACAAATACACTGCAGTATGCAATGAAACATTAGCTCTGTTGCTTACAATCACATGGTG
>JBAKBP010007610.1:0-98180 GCA_037953745.1 Lithodes maja
GATTGTAGGGGTGAATACGCATATGGCCAATATTAATAAAATAACTATACATGGAAAAAATATATTTTTTATCGTGTTACCGGCCACATCTAATCCCACGTCTAATATATCTACACCAGCAGATAAAGCAATATCGGTAACTGCTTCAAAGATGTTTGGGGCATCGTCGCAGGAAATACTGGTTCCTTCTTCTATATTCTCCATATTAAAGAGGGTGGTTAATGGGAATCCGGCTTGTGTAGCACCCCAGCCACCGCAAGGACCGTACGTATTTACATCCCTGACCGAACAATGGGTGAAACCCATTGTCTCAGTATCGTGACCATTGTAGTCTATTATATAGTCTCCCTCGTCATGATGTTTTTCCCATTCCACAATTTCTTTGTGAAATGGGTGTATTGAAACCTGAGCAAATGAGGAAGTTTGTTTATTGGCACACGAATATTCCAATATTTTACGACTGCGTCTTTTGGTCACCATGGAGTCATCGCAGTAATTCATATGACATCCCGCCGAATCCAATAGCCAAGGCTGTACAATTATCTTAAAAAAAACCTACCGCGAGACCGCCCACAATAGTGTATTTGAAGAATTTGATGCTTATTTGTTTTAAAGTTTTTTTCCTATTCATTTTCTTAATGATTGCCTTCTCGATATCCTGTATGGATTTATTCGAGGTAAGTATCTTATCTATGGAAGGAGTGTCGGTGGGATAATTTTTACTGTTTTTTAATGTATCGGCCGTTAACACATCCCGGGGGTTAGTTTTATTCATGACCTTATCTGTCAGTTTTTTTACCTCAAAATCATTAGCTTCAGGAAACATCCTGGAGGCCTTTTTTCGATAAAAGATGTCAATTCCATCCACGTGTCTTAAATCGACGCTACCCCCTAATGTCTGCAGATATTCAGAGAGCTTTATTTGATTAGTTTTCAGTTTGAAATTTAAATCGTCAATATTGTCCAATTTCGATGCTAACACTTTAGAATCTATTTTAAGAATTGTCTGTTTCATAAACACCTCATCCATACCTCTGGCGTTCATGTTTTTAATGGTAGATTTGATACTATCCACTCGTTCTACCGATTTGGCAACGCGAGGGAGAGAATCGGTAATGTTGGTGAATTTATGTATAATTGAGTTCAATTTGATGTGGGCCCGACACGGAACATTTTCTGTTAAAGATATAAAACTCAATGCGGTTGGCGTGTTTAATTGTCCTTTTCCATAAAATAGGAAAATTTTACTAATTATTTCATTGCCTATGGATATGTCGAGATTGTTTGATAGGGTTTGGGATATATCAATTCTATCTCTTGCCAGGTCGTTATATATTTCAATAATGTGACCAGCGTCATGGGTGGGGACATCCTCTTCAATGATATCATCATAAATACATTTAATGGTATAACATAACTCATTATTATTTTTTATATTTACAATTTTTTCTAATGAAAAATCTGAGAGGTTAGTGGATAAATAGGGCCCGCCGACATAGGGTTCGGTAGTTATATTTGTAATCCTTCTAACTATTAATACCATACTACCACTATCAGCCAACCAAATGGAGCTAAACAAAAGCTTTGATGAAATATATAATCAATTTTTATCTGAGGATGAAAAATTTAATTTATACGTGGATGCTGAACATGCCCACGGTAAAGATATTATTTCAGAACTAGCCCTCAGATACACTAAAGGAGAAATGGATTTTCCCGCCGAAGAATTTGAACTATGTTATCGAAATAACTTGGGATACTGTCAAAGATTGGACAGGTCGGAAAGTATATATAAAACAAAACTATTTTCACCCAATAAAATAGAAGGCTTACTGAATAATGAAAACAGGCCCATTATTCACATTGCTTCTGACGATAACAAGAGTTACACATTTATTTTTGTAGAAAAAATATATATATCATCCAATTGCGAACCTCTTCAAGCTTTTCGGTTTACCGGTGGTGGTAATAAGAAGAGCAGGGTAGATGCAAATGATAATTATGATGAAGACGATCGCATTCTACAAAATACGAGTTCATATCTCAAGTTGTTTGGGGTTGATTTGTGTGTGCAAACAAATATAATATGTGGTCCAAGTAATGGTGAATCATATAATCGACAGAGTAAGACCATCCATATTAGTAACTGGTATGACTATAATAAAAAGTTGAGTGTACAAGATAACTGGAATAAATACATTAGCGAGGGTGGGAGAAATCTGACGCCCGTGGTGGTGCTCAATTATGACGACCCTAGGGTTAAGATTTCTTCCACCAACCACAATATTGACGGTGTCGATGACACGTGCCTTTCGATAACCATCAATATATCCAACAGGGATTCCAACTATGATGACGATATATTAAGTAATTCATATTTTATGAACCCATTCAATGTTGGATTTCCCTCTGATTTGGGTGAGAAGGGGTATTATGCCCTACACGTGGAAAATGCATCTATTGAAGACCTGAATATAACCAAACGAGAGAATATCCCACACAACCGCAGATTCGCAAAATTATTAAAGGATGGGTTTGATCAAGCCAATCATGATAATCGTTCAAAGAAAAAAAATAGCCATACGATTAAACATCGTAATATCGCTTTTAATTTACAGGTGTGGTTAAATGACAAAGGCATCCTATATAATACCAGCAAGGCTATATATGATAGTGTGGGTAAGGTATATCATAGTAAGTATCCCAAAGTTTATCTCGATTCATCCTCAACATCGGACCTCATCAAGGTGGAGAAAATTGACAAGCATATTCATTATTTGGGCCGTAGCCATATAACATTTCAAGGCTATTCGGAAAAATGGAAGACTCAGGTGATACAATTAGAGAAAGACATAGCAAGAATACGTGGCAAGCTGCCTCCACAATCCACCGAGAATAAGACGCTAACGAACTTGGAGAAACGTCTGGAGAATCTCATGGCTGCAAAGAATCAATATTATAAAAACGAATTTAGGTTGGGAAACAATATGACTATACCTATCGCCAACACCAACGACTCCCTTTTGTACTCAAAATTCGAGTTTATCCGTCTTCCTATGTTAAATGAAGACGATATGGTTTTATATGTGGTGTGTCCTTTATATAGGCGTGAAAATCAAGAACAAATTGGTTTATATATGATCGGTGTCTCAATTTACTCACTAATAACAAAATTGCGTGTTCCCGGTTTTCATTATCGGAAGGACAGTCAACCTATCAACAATGAATCGAGGGAATTCTGTATCACTATTCCCAATTTTATGAAAAAATATCTCCTCGATAGTATGGAAAATTTTCGAGTGACTGGATTTTATGTGAATAGAACTGATATGATCACATCATTGGATATCGAAATCGACTTTCAGCATCGTATTCCTCTAATGACGACCGAAAGGGATGCTATAATTTATAAAACTCCGAAAGGGGGAAGAAAGGCGCGTATATTCTCTATATATGATCATATCGAATCTGAATTGGCTAATATATCTTGGGTACCACAATATCATCCTAAAAAAATATTATTCAAACCTAATAATATTGACCCCTTGAAAAAGATATTAGAACAGAGGAAAACAAATCAATATAAGTTGCGGGCCATTTTCAAAAATCGAAATAAATCATATACAAAGGGAAAAAATAATGTTAAATCCTATATAGGTGAGGGAGAAAAGGGGGAAGTAGAAATCATATTACCTGATAATAATAATACATCTAAGACTGAGGAAAATATTGATATTGTAGAAAAATATGTTGAAGAGAAATTGGTAGACCAAAATAATATTAATGAGTTTATTAATTTTATTGACGATGACGATGAGGATGACGATGAGGATGACGATGAGGATGACGATGAGGATTAGAAATCATGTAATATATTTTCACGAATAAAATTGGTTATACTGTATATGACACTCTGTATTACTACTACCCCAATCATCTGATAAATTAGTTAACCTATTAGGAATCCTTTATAGCCTTTAGCTGGTAAAAATGACCTTATGGGGGTATTTGCAATTGTTGGCTATGGGTAGAAAACTAATTATATGAGTGAGAAATTAATCTGGCAACCTCTTTAGTAGCAAGGCCGATCTGGTAATCTCTGTGTTATAGTGAGAGGCATAGTAGCGACGACAGTGACGAGGCAACACCCAGCACGACCGACCACCACGGTTATAAAAACTAATTTGTATATATTGGTTTTTATTGGTCTGCAGGTGTGAATTTAAAAATTTAGGTTTTTTCTGATGTGGTGTCCCTAGTATATATAAAAATATATTTTTAGTTCGATTAAGTATTACTTTAAATGTTTAACCCTTTAGCGGGCAAATGGCCTAGGGTTTGTTTTAACCCTTTAACAGAATGCTTCAAACACTTTAGTGGTAGATATTGTTTTGTTTTTGAAAGAGCTTGATCTGTGGCGGCGAGGCAGATCTATTCTTTTGTACTTTGAGCTCCGAAGTTTCATTGGTTATGCTACCTGATTCTTCTTTTTTTTCTTCGGGAGAGGTCTTCTGCTTTTCTCGAATCTATGGAAAAATGAAAATATTATTATAATGGTCCTTTGGATGAAATAAGTCTCCTTTTCCCCAATATGACCCACCAAGACTGTAAAAATAATTCATTATTTCTCTTTCAGGATTCGAGGAGATGGCCGAAATCACGCGACCCACCCAGGTATTTTTGGGATATGATAGTCTGAGATTCGAAAAGGAACGACTGGCCACGTTCATCGACTGGCCACGTTTATGGTTGAACCCCAACGACCTTGCCCGCGATGGATTTTATTATCTGCGAACAGAGGATCACTGCGCCTGTGTGTTTTGTAGTGGGATTGTTGGTGCCTGGGAGAAGACCGATACACCACGAAGCGAACATCAACGTCATTTTCCCCGCTGTCCATTTGTGAAGGGACAGCCAGTGGGGAATATTCCACTCGAGCAGGGTCACATCATCACCCAACTATATCCTTGGAAGAAATCCAAGGCCATCAGTATTCCTTCCGAGGATGTCTGCGGATCTGGACATCGTCATATGCCCGGATCATACTCGGAGAGAAAATGCCCCCCCCTCGACCAACTCGAGACAATGGGTCTCCCGAAACATAGTGATCCCAAACGACCCGACTATGTCACGTATGAAAATCGTCTCGATAGCTATGTTAGATGGCCAGAACGGGTGAAGCAGAAGCCCGCAGAATTATCCGAGGCCGGCTTCTATTACTGTGGCTTGAGTGATCACGTGAGATGTTTCCATTGTGGTAACGGTCTACGAAACTGGGAGACCAATAATATTCCTTGGAATGAACATGCTCGCTGGTATCCCTACTGTAACTTTGTCCTGTTGAAAAAGGGTAAGGCATTTATTGATCAGATGTGTCCACCATCCACCACCGCCACCGCCACCGCCACCGCCACCGCGCCAATCACCGAACAGGAATTGGACTCATTAATGGAGCTGGATATGGTGCGGGCTGTGGTGACAATGGGATTCCCAGAACCGAAGGTTCGCGAGGTCCTCAAAACTAAATTGGTACAGACTGGCCTGCCCTTCTTTAGCCTGGAGCCATTCATAGAGGCCATACTTCAGTATATGGAAAGCGATGTTCGTCGTGAATTATTGAACCGGTCCAAAGAAGAAACAACAAATCCGCAGCACTCGACCCACCAACAACCCCTCCTCCCATCCGAAGAAGAAATCACCCACCACCACCAACAACCCCTCCTCCTATCCGAAGAAGAAATCACCCACCACCAACAACCCCTCCTCCCATCCGAAGAAGAAATCACCCACCACCACCAACAACCCCTCCTCCTATCCGAAGAAGAAATCACCCACCACCACCAACAACCCCTCCTCCTATCCGAAGAAGAAATCACCCACCACCAACAACCCCTCCTCCTATCCGAAGAAGAAACAACAAATCCACAGCATCGCCAACCCCTCCTCCTATCCGAAGAAGAAATCACCCACCACCAACAACACCTCCTCCTATCCGAAGAAGAAATCACCCACCACCAACAACCCCTCCTCCTATCCGAAGAAGAAACAACAAATCCACAGCACCAACAACCCCTCCTCCTATCCTAAGAAGAAATCTCTAACCACCTATCCGAAGAAGAAACAACAAATCCGCAGCACTCTACCCACCACCAAGAAGAAGAAACAACAACTCCACACGGCCAGTCCTTTGAAGAAGAACCTCTAACTGAAAGAACCACTACCAACCTCCAATCTGAAGAAGAAATAACCCACCAATCTGAAGAAACCACCCGAGGCCAGCCCATTGAAGAATGCCCAGAGAGGAATGAGAAACCCCCATCATTTCCCGATGATATGTACCTATGTAAGGTGTGTCTCGATAATAGGATGGACACTGTCATCTTACCTTGTACACATATGGTGACCTGTGCATCCTGTACTCTTGTTATCTATAAATGCCCCATCTGTCGGGAAGATATAAAATTCACGGTCAAACCCATAATGAGCTTGGGGATTCCCACGGCAATCAACTCGCCGATCAAGGATTTGGAATTGTTCAAACTAAAAGGAATGGATTTTTTGCTTTATCCCGCTAAAGGTTATAAAGGCAGGCAGTTGGGATGATTGTTCAAATTTACCTGGTAAAAGATGTCTGGTAAAGTCACCGAGCGAAAAAGTGCACCCGCCGAATCCAAAAGACGATCCTGTTTCCAAAAATGGTACCAGTTCAGGAGTGGTTATATAAACAAACTACCAATGTACTACTCCCTATGCCTCAAACGCGGGGATATAGATAAGCTCGAGGCTGTGATTCAAAGGATTGACAATGTCGTCATAGACTCGGAGGATAACTACAATCAGCAGCCGTCGTCTCAATCATCTTACTTTATTGGAGGCACGGGCGATGTTATTTGGGCTACTAACATCCAAAGTAGATTCACCAAAAATCCAATATCTACCCTAAAGGTGGGAGATTTTGTCATGTGTCTGAGAAATGAAAAAAATGATGAAAAGTATCGCTTCGTTTTCGTCAAGAGTGCTGTGGAATCTTCTATACCCGACAGTGCTGTAGCTGATCGTGTCCCCTGGATCGAAAGCGAAAAGGAGTATACGCTATATCGCGAGGATGAATTTAGTCAACGCCCCCAGAACCGGGTTCAAGAGGAGAAGGATCACAGATACACCTCTTCCAATGAACTCTTCATTGACGAGAGAGAAACCATCCGACAAAACGACAATATAGAGTTCCAGTATTTGGAGCGAGTCAACAATGTATACACCGCGGAAACTTACCCCTTCACCGATAACGGTGGTAGGAACTTTTTTCGAAATGTCGCCAAATATTACTTTAAAAATAACTCGAGGGGGAGGGTGGTTATTCATGGTCTCATGTGTGAAGGGTTGGCGGAATGGATCGACATTAAAACTGGAAAAATTACGGTGTTGATGAAACCTCAAGAGAAATTTGATAAGCTGCGCCACATGTTGTCGAATTATCCAACTAAATATTGGCCATGTGCCGTTTTCTTTCCCGCTTTCATGACCGACATGCGGCTGAAGGGTGGTATCAATCTCACCCCTCTTCTCCTGGACTGCACACTTCTCCAATTACCACCATGGGAACGGGTTACTTCTAAGGATATTGCATTTGTGATAATGTTCGCATTTGAGGAGGAGGTAATGAAGAAAAACGAAGATGTCTCAAGCCTGAATTATAGCATCCAACAATGTTTTGGTATACCTCCTAAATTTGTATTTCAGTATCCCAAGATGTCTAAAGCCTGAATGTTTGTTAAGCCTATTAGGGATATTTTAAAGCCTTTGTTACCATTAGGGAAACCTATAATAGTTAAGTTAATTTTCAACCTCTGCTGTGGGCAAAACAACTAATTTTGTATTAAGTGGTTATTTTTGACCATGTTGATGTAACTTATTCGGATTAAAAAACTTTGATTAATTAACTGGTGTTTTTTTAACTAGATTGACCATGTTTATATAACTGGGGAGAACTGAAAGAAACCGGGGGTTCATTTTTGACCTGAAACGGAACGAGGAGAGTCAAGGTGGAAAGAAAACACGTTTTCTGGTTAAATAAAGTTAATTGTAAACACGTGACCAATACGGCTCTAAATAAAACAAAGGGTCGTACACCCCTAAGCGGCCAAACATGTGCCGCTTTCATGACCGACATGCGGCTGAAGGGCACACTTCTCCAATTACCACCATGGGAACGGGTTACTTCTAAGGATATTGCATTTGTGATAATGTTCGCGTTTGAGGAGGAGGAGGTAATGAAGAAAAACGAAGATGTCTGCATCCAACAATGTTTTGGTATACCTCCTAAATTTGTATTTCAGTATCCCAAGATGTCTAAAGCCTGAATGTTTGTTAAGCCTATTAGGGATATTTTAAAGCCTTTGTTACCATTAGGGAAACCTATAATAGTTAAGTTAATTTTCAACCTCTGCTGTGGGCAAAACAACTAATTTTGTATTAAGGGGTTATTTTTGACCATGTTGATGTAACTTATTCGGATTAAAAAACTTTGATTAATTAACTGGTGTTTTTTTACTAGATTGACCATGTTTATATAACTGGGGAGAACTGAAAGAAACCCGGGGTTCATTTTTGACCTGAAACGGAACGAGGAGAGTCAAGGTGGAAAGAAAACACGTTTTCTGGTTAAATAAAGTTTATTGTAAACACGTGACCAATACGGCTCTAAATAAAACAAAAGGGTCGTATATATATAATAACCCCTAAGCGGCCAAACAATATTTATTGACCCATGCCACACATTCAGATTGTGTTATTTGTTTTTCACCTCAATACCAAATTTGTTCAAGGCACTAATCATCTTCTCCCTGTTGTGAAAAAGGTTCTTGAACATACTGCTCTCTTTTCGAAACTTGTTCAGGCCATTCAAGAGTGTGTTGAGATCATTGCTGTTGATAATGGAACATATCCCAAATTGTAAACGTGTCCACTTGGTGGTAGTGGTAGTCGTGGTAATTTAGTGTATTCATCATCCAATTTTGAATTATACTTCAACTTGACTAAAGGTGGTGGCTGCTTTCGTCGTCTGGAGACGGAACGTGTAACCATTCGCTGGCCATCACCGTCCCTCCTAACTCCCTCATCTAATTGTTGTTCTTTGACAATATTAACTGGTTCCCTTTTTTTAGGTGTAGTAGGTTCATCATCCTTCTGTGCTGATTGTGGCTTCGGCGATGGGGTGGCAATAAAATTCCTTTTTTTAGGTGTAGTAGGTTCATCATCCTTCTGTGCTGATTGTGGCTTCGGCGATGGGGTGGCAATAAAATTCCTTTTTTTAGGTGTAGTAGGTTCATCATCCTTCTGTGCTGATTGTGGCTTCGGCGATGGGGTGGCAATCAAATTATCTCTCCAACTCCATGGTTCGCTGTCATTAATCATGCTGGTTAAATCAGCGACGCTGTTGTCTAAATCAGCGGTATTTTTCAAATCCAATTGTAGCGACTGGGGCCTCAGCACTATAAGCTTAGTAGGTTGGTTTTGGTGGGTTGGTTTGGTTGTAGTAGTCATCGCCTACTGGTGATGGTGGCTTGAGTACGAGTGGTGTAAACCTTGTACCACCACCCTTATATGTGTGTGTGTGTGTGTGTGTGTGTGTGTGTGTGTGTGTGTGTGTACAGACACCAACCCTCTAACGGGCAAACGACACACCAATCCACAAATAGTTAGTTGCACGAACGTGTTAATTTTGGTAATGTCGGGCCATTCTCTATCAACACCGGAGATACTCCCGTCTTCTTTTGCGAGTAGATTCCCCGTATTACGGAATTGCACAGTTGAGAGGCCTTTACGGCCATCCGAGAGACGGCCAAACATCGCTTTTCGATTAGGGGACCCGAACCGTCGGGGTCTAAGATTCAGGGAACATTTTACGGTCTTGTACTTTTTGTTGACAGTGGTGGTGGTGCCATCTCTTTTTCATGGCCGAATGTGGCCATTATATCCCTTAATATATAAACACATATCTATATAGGAAAGTTATATAAACATGGTCAATCTAGTTAAAAAAACAGTTAATTAGTCATTTTTTAATCCGAATAAGTTACATAAACAGGGTCATTGAAGCATTCTGCTAAAGGGTTAAAACATTCTAATTTCAACCCTACCGCATAAGGCCATTTTGTCCAGCTAAAGGGTTAAAGGTTTAATTATGGGTCTGAAGCTGAATTTTATATCTTCACGACATTGATAGAAAGAGGTGTACAAGGTAGGAATACAGTGTCCATCCTATTATCCGAACACACCTTACATAGGTAATCATGGGGAAATGATGACTGGTCTCGGGTCGTTTCTTCAGATTGGAGGTTGGTAGCGATGGTTTTGGGTGGTGATTGGAGGTTCTTCTTCAATGGACTGTCCGTGGGACGTTGTTGTTTCTTCTTCGGGTGTTGGAATAGAGTGCTGTGGATTTGTCGTTTTCTTCTTTGGGTGGTGGGTCGAGTGTTGCGGATTTGTCGTTTATTCTTCGGACCGGTTCAACAATAATTCACGACGAGTATCCCTTTCCATGTCCCAAAATATAGCCTCTATGAATGGCTCCAGGTTAAAGAAGGGCAGGATCATGGCAACGTGTCCAGGTGGTGGGGGTGGGTCGGATTTATTGTTTCTTCTTCGGGTGGGGGTGGGTAGAGTGCTATGGATTTGTCGTTTCTCCTTCGGATAGGAGGAGGAGGAGTTCTTCTTCGGGTGGGGGTTGGTGGTGGGGTAGAGTGCTATGGATTTGTCGTTCCTTCTTAGGAGGAGTTCTTCTTCGGGTGGGGGTTGGTGGTGGGTCGAGTGTTGCGGATTTGTCGTTTATTCTTCTGACCGGTTCAACAATAATTCACGACGAGTATCCCTTTCCATGTCCCAAAATATAGCCTCTATGAATGGCTCCAGGTTAAAGAAGGGCAGGATCATGGCAACGTGTCCAGGTGGTGGGGGTGGGTCGGATTTATTGTTTCTTCTTCGGGTGGGGGTGGGTAGAGTGCTATGGATTTGTCGTTTCTTCTTCGGATAGGAGGAGGAGGAGTTCTTCTTCGGGTGGGGGTTTGGTGGTGGGGTAGAGTGCTATGGATTTGTCGTTCCTTCTTAGGAGGAGTTCTTCTTCGGGTGGGGGTTGGTGGTGGGTCGAATGTTGCGGATTTGTCGTTTCTTCTTCAGACCGGTTCAACAATAATTCACGACGTGTATCCCCTTCCATATTCCAAAATGTAGCCTCTATGAATGGCTCCAGGTTAAAGAAGGGCAGGATCATGACAAAGTGTCCAGGTGGTGGTGGTGGGTAGAGTGCTACGGATTTGTTGTTTCTTCTTCGGATAGGAGGAGGGGTTGGTGGTTAGCGATTTCTTCTTCGGATAAGGAGGAGGGGTTGGTGGTTAGCGATTTCATCTTCGGATAGGAGGAGGGGTTGGTGGTGGGTCGGATTTGTTGTTTCTTCTTCAGACCGGTTCAACGAGTATCCCTTTTCATGTCACGAAGTATAGCCTCTATGAATGGCTCCAGGTTAAAGAAGGGCAGGCCAGTCTGTACCAATTTAGTTTTGAGGACCTCACGAACCTTCGGTTCTGGGAATCCCATTGTCACCACAGCCCGCGCCATATCCAGCTCCATTAATGAGTCCAATTCCAGTTCGGTGATAGGCGGTGGTGGCGCGGTGGTGGATGATGGGCGACGAATATACATCTGATCAATAAATCCCTTACCCTTTTTCAACAGGACAAAGTTACAGTAGGGATACCAGCGAGCATGTTCATTCCAAGGGATATTATTGGTCTCCCAGTTTCGTAGACCGTTACCACAATGGAAACATCTCACGTGATCACTCAAACCACAGTAATAGAAGCCGGCCTCGGATAATTCCGCGGGCTTCTGTTTCACCCGTTCTGGCCATCCATTATAGCTATAGAGACGATTTTTATACGTGATATAGTCGGGTCGTTTGGGAGCACTATGTTTCGGGAGACCCATTGCCTGGAGTTGGTCGAGGGGGGGGCATTTTCTCTCCGAGTATGATCCGGGCACAGATCCGCAGACATCCTCGGAAAGAACACTGATAGCCTTGGGAAAAGGATATAGTCGGGTGATGATGTGACCTTGCTTGAGTGGAATATTCCCCACTGGTTGTCCCTTCACAAATGGACAGCGGGGAGAGTGACGTTGATGTTCGCTTCGTGGTGTATCGGTCTTCTCCCAGGCACCAACAATCCCCCTACAAAACACACAGGCGCAGTGATCCTCTGTTCGCAGATAATAAAATCCATCGCGGGCAAGGTCGTTGGGGCTCAACCATAAACTTGGCCAGTCGATGAACGTGGCCAGTCTTTCCTTTTCGAATCTCAGACTATCATATCCCAAAAATATCTGGGAGAGTTGCGTGATTTCGGCCATCTCCTTGAATCCTGAAAGAGAAATAATGAATTATTTTTACAGTCTTGGTGGGTCATATTGGGGGAAGCTCTCGGAAAAGGAGACTTATTTCATCCAAAGGATAATTATAATAATATTTCCACAGATTCGAGAAAAGTAGAAAGAAGACCACCCCGAAACTCAAAAAAATTACCCAAAAGACGAGATTGATTTCTCCAACAATATCCACATTACAAAGAGGAATCAAGGTAACTAGCCTAGTTATTTAGGGTGATTTTAGCTCTATTATATGTCTCGTTCTTCTTTCGACGGTAAAACCTCAAAATGTAGTCCCTGAGACTCTTTGGTATGTAAAAGCAGAAAGAAGACCACCCCGAGACTTAAAAAATTACCCAAAAGACGAGACTGACTTCTCCAACAATATCCACATTACAAAGAGGAATCAAGGTAACTAGCCTAGTTATTTAGGGTGATTTTAGCTCTATTATATGTCTACGTCTCGTTCTTCTTTCGACGGTAAAACCTCAAAATGTAGTCCCTGAGACTCTTTGGTATGTAAAAGCAGAAAGAAGACCACCCCGAGACTCAAAAAATTACCCAAAAGACGAGACTGACTTCTCCAACATTACAAAGAGGAATCAAGGTGGATAAAGAAACGTGTTTTCTGGTTAAATAAAGTTTATTGTAAAAATACCACACCAGGAGGCGTCTGAATACAAAAGGTCGTATATAACCCCGAAGCGGCTATGTATAGAAAGATTGATTTCATTGACCTGCGATACTAATTTGTTATACTATTATTTTTGAATTCTTCCATCTACCAACGGTGAATGGTAGATTTCATTCATGTTAGCTGTCAGAGCCAATGTTAGCCATTTTAGTGTCTCCCTTTCATTGTCCAAAAGACTGTCCGCAAATCCTTGTGGGGTACAGATAGGAATGGTGAGACCCAATTCCTGATAATACTCCAACCACGCCCGCCACATGAAAAATCTTTCGTATAGAAAGACTGATTCTATTGGGCCCCTCTTTCGCTTCGGAATAGTGAAAGGGAGGACCCTCGACACCGCCTGTTTAACGTTATTGTAAAAGGGATATCGGGAGACCTCTCCCTCAAGCCTTCGATATTTTGGCGGGCTCTTTTCCCGGGGATTTATGAAAGAGAGGACCCGAGATACTATTTTGTTAACATTTTGGTAGAATGGTGAGACCTCTACAATATAGTCCAGCCCATACCTTTGATACCAATTCTTTATTTTCCCCTTCACATTTCCACATTGCCAAAACTCAATATGATGAGGTTCCGAACTTGTGTGTAATTGGTACGCCTCTTTCCAAATATCTTGGCTTAACTTATTTATAGTTAACGAGACGTGAAAATGGTGTAGAGTGTACCCTATAGATTGGCCCATTGTATACATGGATAGGTCGTGTAGGTTGATAATTGTCCCCAGGTACCAATTCAATTCTACCCAGCGGTGGTGGAGAGCTTTGCGAAAATTGTCGCTAACGCGAGAACGGTGTTGGAAGACGGCGGTGTAGTGTCGGTGTATCTCGAAGAAATCCCACAATACCCATACCAATTCTTCCATGGTTGCTCCTCCTATATGAACCAGCTCTCGGTCGGGTTCCGGTGGGGAGACGACATTCAACAGCTCACTCTCCAACATGTTCTCGGAAACCGCCCGCTCCAGCAGACGACGGTTGACGGCTTCGCGTAGATCCATGGGCCACATGTGTTTCACCACGAAGGCTGTCAGGAGTATCACCTATCAGGAGGTGTGGTGGAGTGGTCTTGCCACTGGCCTGGTAATCCAAAGGTCCCGGGTTCAAATCCCGATGTATCAATGGGAAGATATTATTGGGATGGAATTTGTGCTGTACCTAGTATCAGTGCATTACCACAAAGCCCACCGAAACGTCAATAAAATACCCTCATTGTTCCCTGATTAAATAGCACTGTATGAATATTCCCATATTCAAAATATGCTACAGGGGTGCAATGCCTGGTGAGTTATCTGCTCAACATGTGGCGTTGTGTGTGTGTAAGTGTGAGAGTCCGAGTGTAGAGGGTGAGACAGTGAAGCACGGGAACGAGATGGCTTCAGAGATGGGGTCGTTTCGGGCCATGAGTGAGCACCGTGCCTCATGTGAAGGCAAGATGGCAGGTGCTCGTTGTACTCTACGTGCTTCACATGTCTCACTCCCTAGACTGGAACAAGACCTCACGGGCTTCACTGTTCATTGTAAAGCGGTGAATGTTAAGGCTCTCAGCCTATGCCCGAGAGGAAGTAAGTTGGAATATAGAAAAAAAAAAAAAAAAAAAAAAAAAAAAAAAAAAAAAAATCCCGCTTCTCCATAGCTGACTCACGGTTGATAATCGACCATGTCTTTACGAAGATGGGGTGATCATATTTTGGACACGACGAACGAAGGATACGTATAATGTCATCCAGAGAAGAAGAACCCAATGAGGAGGCCATGACTATCTCATTGGGGGTTGGTGATCGCCCTTTATATAATTATACCCTTTAGCGAACAAAACAAAAAAACTTTTCGTTATCCAAATGTATATAACACGGATATCAAATCCTTTTCACTATCCAAAAGATTGTCTGTAAATCCTTGTGAGATGTAGATAGGAATTGGGAGCCCCGTTTTTATTTTAACGGCTCTATGGTGCTCCAACAAGGCCCGCCATGCGAAATATCTTTCGTTTAGAAAGATCGTTTTCATTGGCCCCCTCCTTCGCATCGGAATAGTGAAAGAGAAGACCTGAGATACTAATTTTTTAACATTATTATAGAATGGGTATCGTGGGACCTTTCCAATCATTCTTTTAAACCATGGCTCACTCTGTGGCTCCGGAATAATGAAAGATCGGACCTCCGATACTAATGTTTTAATATTTTTGTAGAGTGGGTATCGTGAGGCCTCTACCATATCGTCCAGCCCATACCTTTGATACCAATTCTGCAATTTTTCATTCACATTTCTACACTGCCAAAACTCAATATGATGAGGTTCCGAACTCACGTGTAATTGGTACGCCTCGTTCCAAATATCTCGGCTTAAATTATTTATGGAGACGTTATGATGATGATGATGTAAAGTATACCCTATAGATTGATCTATCGAATACATGGAGAGGTCGTGTAGTTCGATAACCCGATCCATTTGCTCATTTTGGTCTATATTAGCTTGGTTAAAAATGTCCTTGACACGAGAACGGTGTTGGAAGACGTCGGTATAGTGCCGATGTATCTCAAAGAAATCCCACAAAATAATCACCAAATGTACAGGCATTGTAAATATTTTTTCCTCCACATTTTCATCCCGGTCGGGATCCGGTGGGGAGATGACATCCACCAGGTGACTCTCCAACATGTTCTCGGAAACCGCTCGCTTCAGCAGATAATGGTTGATGGTTTCGCGTATATCCATGCACCACATACGTTTCACCACCAAGGCTGTCATGAGTATCACCTTATCCCGCATCTCCATATTTGACTCAGTTCGGTTGATACTCAACCACATCTTTACGAATGGGTCACATTCTGGGAAGGTTGGGTGTCTCGTATAAGTGGGACATGACATGTGAAGGAAATGTATGATATCCTGCAGCGAATAACCCACCAACCCCAATGAGGAATAACCCATCCACTCGGACTCCATGACTATAATAATGAGGCGGAGACAGGGAGAACTGACACTAGATGAGATGCAGTTACCCTTTTATCTGATTGGTAGAGTTAAATTGTCGTTAAGAAATACAAAAATATTTATTAGATTTTAGAAAAATACCCTTTACTCCAGATTATTATTGTTGTTAATGAGGAGGAGGCCATGACTATCTCATTGGGGGTTGGTGATCACCCTTTATATAATTATACCCTTTAACTAAAAAAACAAATTGTTCGTTATCCAAATGTATATAACACGGATATCAAATCCTTTTCACTATCCAAAAGATTGTCTGTAAATCCTTGTGAGATGTAGATAGGAATGGTGAGCCCCGTTTTTATTTAACGTCTCTACGGTGCTCCAACAAGGCCCGCCATGCGAAATATCTTTCGTTTAGAAAGATCGTTTTCATTGGGGGGATGACATCCAACATGTTCTCGGAAACCGCTCGCTTCAGCAGATGATGGTTGACAGTTTTGCGTTGATCCATGTACCACATATATTTCACCACGAAGGCCGTCATGAGTATCACCTTATTCCGCATCTCCATATTTGACTCACTTTGATTGATACTCAACCACATCTTTGCGAAGGGGTCACATTCTGGGAAGGTTGGGTATCTCTTATAATAGGGGCATGACTTGTGAAGGATATGTATGATATTCTGCAGAGTATAACCCATTATTGTTAAATTGGACTTCGTGAGGTGGAGACATTGCTTTTTATCTGATTATCATCAGAGTTATCAAGAAAAAAAAAGTGCTAGATTTTATCTAGCGATTGGTTAGAAAAAATATACACTTTATTCCAGATTATTATTATTCAAATTGGTCCAAATGTTATTAGAAGCCTTGATATTACAGACAGAACTTGCCACTAAATCGAATTCAGCTATTGTATCGGAAATGTAGCTAAATTTAATACCATTGACAACAGTAATTAATAGTTTCAATCGTTTGCCCATTTTGCCGACTGTCAAATATGATGCATATTTGGCAAAGTGGTCAGACCCTCAAACGATTTACGCAAATGGTCAAAAGGCACAAATGATTTGACAAAACGAGCAATTTGCCTACTTAGGCACGAGTTCGGACCCTCGACACCGCCTGTTTAACGTTTTTATAAAAAGGGGTATCGGGAGACCACCAACACCATCCTATTTAAATGTCTTTGTTTTCATAGTGGGAGATAACTGGGGTTTGATAGAAGAACCACCAACACCATCCGATTTAAATGTCTTTGTTTTCATGGTGGGAGATAACTGGGGTTTGATAGAAGAACCATCAATACCACCATCTATGGTTGATATCTTGTTTTTTATGTTGGATGATATCTCCGCAACTTCCTCCTCAGCATGAACAACAGTATCAGTATCCTCTGTGATATAATCAACAGTAACAGCATTAGTAAAGCATCAGAATTTAGGGTATTCATTGGTACTATTACTGGTGCTGATAACTTTACTAGCCCGCCTCAGCCTTTTTATATGAACAATAGGGGTGTAATGTAATGTGGACGAGAGGTGGTCTGAGGATTTATATGCAGCCAATCACAGGCCCAAACTAGTAATTATTCAATCCACTGGCCACACCCCTCAAGGCCCAAATCGTAATCTAAGACTTTGGTCTATCTGTAATCGTGAGTTCAGGTTCTCAACTGGCTACACCACACCATGCTGCACCACGTGATGGAGGTGTGAGTAGTACGGCTCTGAATAAAAAAGGGTCATATATAAAAAACCCGGAGGTTAGCAATGGTAGATTTCATTCATGTTAGCTGTCAGAGCCAATGTTAGCCATTTTAGTGTCTCCCTTTCATTGTCCAAAAGACTGTCCGCAAATCCTTGTGGGGTACAGATAGGAATGGTGAGACCTAATTCCCAATAATACTCCAACCACGCCCGCCACATGAAAAATCTTTCGTATAGGAAGATTGATTTCATTGGCCCCCTTTTTCGCTTCGGAATAGTGAAAGGGAGGACCCATGACACCACCTGTTTAACGTTATTGTAAAAGGGATATCCGGAGACCTCTCCCTCAAGCCTTCGATATTTTGGCGGGCTCTTTCCCGGGGGATTTATGAAAGAGAGGACCCGCGATACTATATTGTTTACATTTTGGTAGAATGGTGAGACCTCTATCATATAATTCAGCCCATACCTTATATACCAATTCTTTAATTTTTCCTTCACATTTCCACATTGCCAAAACTCAACATGATGAGGTTCCGAACTTGTGTGTAATTGGTACGCCTCTTTCCAAATATCTTGGCTTAACTTACTCATGGTTAATGAGACGTGAAAATAATGTAGATTATACCCTATAGATTGGTTCATTGAATACATGGATAGGTCGTGTACTTCGATAACCCCCTTCAGGTAACTGTTCAAGTCTATATTATAGTGGTTAATTCTGCGAAAATTGTATCGGAGAGTTCTGCGAAAATTGTCTCTAACGCGAGAACGGTGTTGGAAGACGGTGGTGTAGTGTCGGTGTATCTCGAAGAAATCCCACAACACCAACACCAATTCTTCCATGGTTGCTCCTCCTATATGACCCAGCTCTCGGTCGGAAAAAATAATGTTTGTAATTTTTCCATTGGATTCCTGTGGGGAGATGACATTCAACAGCTCACTCTCCAACATGTTCTCGGAAACCGCCCGCTCCAGCAGACGACGGTTGACGGCTACGCGTAGATCCATGGGCCACATGCGTTTCACCACGAAGGCTGTCAGGAGTATCACCTTATCCCGCTTCTCCATAGCTGACTCATGGTTGATAATCGACCATGTCTTTACGAAGATGGGGTGATCATATTTTGGACACGATGAATGAAGGATACGTATAATGTCCTCCAGAGAAGAAGAACCCAATGAGGAGGCCATGACTATCTCATTGGGGGTTGGTGATCGCCCTTTATATAATTATACCCTTTAGCGAACAAAATAAAACACTTTTCGTTATCCAAATATATATAACACGGATATCAAATCCTTTTACAAGAGGTGGAAAAGAAACAAATTTTTCTGGTTAAATAAAGTTTATTATAAACAAAGAAAAAGAGAGTTCTCTCACTCTTATAATTACCTCTCCAAAATTAGCTTTCTACCCACAGCTAACTCAAAGACAACTGCCGAGGTTGAAGTGACTAAACTAAAGGTTTCTAAATACACCCCAAAGGTTAGCAATGCTAGATTTCATTCATGTTAGCTGTCAGAGCCAATGTTAGCCATTTTAGTGTCTCCTTTTCATTGTCCAAAAGACTGTCCGCAAATCCTTGTGAGGTACAGATAGGAATGGTGAGATCCAATTCCCGATAATACTCCAACCACGACCGCCACATGAAAAATCTTTCGTATAGAAAGATTGATTTAACATGTTCTCGGAAACTCTTTCATTTAGAAAGATCGTTTTCATTGGGCCCCTCCTTTGCATTGGAATACTGAAAGATAAGACCTGCGATAGTAATTTGTTTACATTATTTTGAACATTATTATAGAATGGGTATCGCGGGACCTTTCCACTCATTCTTTTACACCATGGCTCACTCTGTGGCTCCGGAATAATGAAAGAGAGGCCCTCCGATATTAATGTTTTAATAGTATTGTATAATGGGTATCGTGAGGCCTCTACCATATCATCCAGCCCATACCTTAGATACCAATTCTTCAATTTTTCATTCACATTTCTACATCGCCAAAACTCAATATGATGAGGTTCCGAACTCACGTGAAATTGGTACACCTCATTCCAAATTTCTCGGCTTAAATTATTTATGGTGATGTGATAATAATAATGATCACTTCGGTTGATACTCAACCACATCTTTGCGAAGGGGTCACATTCTGGGAAGGTTGGGTATATCTTATAATAATTGGGACATGACTTGTGAAGGATATGTATGTTATCTTGCAGAGTATAACCCGTTATCGTTAAATCGGACTTCATGACTACAACATTGAGGTGGAGACATTACCTTTTATCTGATTGGTAGAATTAAATTGTCATCAGAGTTACCAAGAAATAAAATAGTGCTAGATTTCATCTAGCGATTCAACATGGTTAGAAAAATAAATACCCTCTACTCCAGATTATTATTATTCAAATTGGTCCAAATGTTGCTAGAAGTCTTGATATTACAGACAGAACTTGCCACTAAATTGAATTCAGCTAATGTAGCGGAAATGTAGCTAAATGTAATAGCATTGACAACAGCAATTAATAGTTTCAATCGTTTGTCCATTTTGCCGACTTTGTCAAATATGATGCATATTTGGCAAAGTGGTCAGACCCTCTAACGATTTGCTCAAATGGTCAAAAGGCACAAACGATTTGACAAAACGAGCAATTTGTCTATTTAGGCACGACAGAGACATAAAACGGGATTTAGAGCCTCTATAACTGGGCTATCTACATGAGAGGTAGACATATAATAGAGCTAAAATCACCCTAAAAACTAAGATAATTAACATTGAATTGACAAAATAATATTTTCTCAAAAACTATTTTCTGAGATTGGACACTAAAGTGAATTGGTCTTGTATGGTGGAGACATAAAACGGGATTTAGAGCCTCTATAACTGGGCTATCTACATGAGAGGTAGACATATAATAGAGCTAAAATCACCCTAAAAACTAAGATAATTAACATTGAATTGACAAAATAATATTTTCTCAAAAACTATTTTCTGAGATTGGACACTAAAGTGAATTGGTCTTGTATGGTGGAGACATAAAACGGGATTTAGAGCCTCTATAACTGGGCTATCTACATGAGAGGTAGACATATAATAGAGCTAAAATCACCCTAAAAACTAAGATAATTAACATTGAATTGACAAAATAATATTTTCTCAAAAACTATTTTCTGAGATTGGACACTAAAGTGAATTGGTCTTGTATGGTGGAGACACAAAACGGGATTTAGAGCCAATATAACTGGGCTATCTTAATACACGAGAGGTAGACATATAATAGAGCTAAAATCACCCTAAAAACTAAGATAATTAACATTGAATTGACAAAATAATATTTTCTCAAAAACTATTTTCTGAGATTGGACACTAAAGTGAATTGGTCTTGTATGGTGGAGATGTCGTGCCTAAATAGACAAATTGCCGAATTGTCCATATAGTCAGGTGTCTTTTAACAATTTGGCCAAATTGGCAGAGGGTTTACCCAGATAGCCAAATAGTCAAAATATCTGACAATATGAGTAACTCGGCAAGTGCTTTTTTTATAAAATAGGCAATTTCATTACATAATTTATATATCTTTTTGTCATTTTAGATGGGTCGGCGTAGGGGCTCAGTCAAACCATGTTTCCGACACATTTTAATACTAATGTTTTAAATAATGGACGACTAATGAAGGTGATAATAAATTCCACCATCACTCCCATGATTATACTTTTGTGTTTAAGCAAAGGCTTAAAAGTATACCTAAATGTCATAATAGACCTTATAAATATAGCTTTATTGTTTGAGAAAAAATGACTACCACTAAAAACTCTGTCAGAACAATGTATGTAGACAGGTAGAGAGAGCTAGTGTGTTTCAGAGTAAATATAAAGGAACCAACAGGATAGAAACAGAGGAAGATAATACCTTTTATGTCAGGGAGCAGTTGAATTCTGAGCGCACACCCATTGGATGAGGCGAGTCCGTCAGGCTATATTAACGTGTCTTTTATGTATAGCTTTTATTTATAATTTTGTAGTTATGTAGATGGTGTGCACGTTTTTTTCAGTATCCTTAGCCCAGAGTCGACACTCAATGGCCAGCGGCACCACCTTACTTAGGCCTGAGATGTGCATACCCATAACTGGCTGTATGTAAGAGTGGCTCTTTTTGTAGGGGAAGAAGTACGATGGAAAACCTTGCCAGGGCAGCAAGGTTATTTCGCCATAAAATCTGTACTTATCTGCGGCTTCACAGGACATCCAAAGGAACTTAGGCATCACATTCTTCTTTCGACGATAAAACCTCAAAATGTAGTCCCTGAGACTCTTTGGCATGTTATCTGGTAGGTCCTCCAACACCGTGTACACGTCAGGAACCCATTTAGGTACCTTTGGGGTGATGAGGAGACAGGCGCCGGTGGTACCATTAATGTCCCAGTAGCCGGGTAATATACATTCCCTGATTTCACTCAGCCAGCTACAGAAGTTCAGTGGTTTTGTCACAGGGTCCCGGCATGCTAAGTTGTATTTGTTGATGATCACAGGGTCCCGGCATGCTAAGTTGTATTTGTTGATGATTTCGGTTTGGTATTGAAATAAATCGTTAATTTCTACGGAGTAGAAGTGGGTCTCCCCCCGTTGTTGGTATACAATATTGTTGATGGGATACGTAGTTAGGCCCATATTAGGTTTCTCTCCCAGTCGGACGTTGCTGGGATACGTGGTTAGGCCCATGTTAGGTTTCTCTCCCAGTCGGACGACTACGAAGGTCATAATAAATACCACCACTCCCACCACCACTTCCATGATTATACTTTCGTGTCCAGCCATTCTTCCTCCTCCTGTACGTTCTTTGTTTCTCAATCTGATCTGGAGCCTCTCCTCCTCCAATATTATACCTTTTGTTTCAGGGAGCAGTTGAATTCTGAGTTTCTCATATGAAAGAGAATATATATATATATAGCCTAGAGAAGGGGGAGGAGTTAGAGACCCGCCATTGTTGATGTGAAATTCGGGATACCAACGTAACTTGGCCAAATTGACACAGGTTAGTGCTTTTTTGTTTAAATAGTCAATTTCAGGAGTTAGAGACCCGCCATTATTGATGTGAAATTAGGGGTTACCAAAGTCCTAGTTTTAGGGCTCTAAATCCTGTTTTTTATATGTTTATTACAATGACTGTGTTTATGTGACACAGAGCGGTGTTTGTAACACACTGAAACTATTTTTTTCAGACATATTATTTTTGGTATTTTAAACAACTTGGCCAAATTGACAGAGGTTTACCCAAATAGTCAAAATATCTGACAATATGAGTAACTCGGGTAGTGCTTTTTTGTTTAAATAGTCAATTTCAGGAGTTAGAGACCCGCCATTATTGATGTGAAATTAGGGGTTACCAACGTCCTAGTTTTAGGGCTCTAAATCCTGTTTTTATATGGATATGGTAACCACATAATATAAGGATGCAATTATATAAGTTGGGATATGGATTCGGGAACTACATAGACTGTGTGTATGTGACACAGACCGGTGTTTATAACACACTGAACATATTTTTTCAGAAAATATTATTTTTATCAAGTCAATCTTAAGCCTAGTTGTTAATAGACAAATGTTCAGGTGTCTTTAATAACTTGGCCAAATTGACAGAGGGTTTACCCAGATAGCCAACTAGTCAAACTATCTGACAATATGAGTATGCTGCTTCACAGGACATCCAAAGGAACTTAGGTATAAATAAAAATATGTTTTATTTATAATTATATTTATATGTATAAACTCACACACAATTCCGGGTGGATGGGGCTGTATAAACCTGACACAAATCCGTAGGTGGAAGGAAAATAGTGCAAACAATTAACTTGGCTCATTGAGATGTAGAGAGAAAAGTGGCCATAGGAAATCTCCTCATGGGAGACGATTAATATGATTAAAAATATTATATACTTTTAAGGCTACCTGCACCAAAAAAAGTGGCGGGCGTTGGGGTCGCCACATCCCTACGCCATTTGAAAAAAATAGAGATATAGAAAAAGATAGAAGGGGCTATGGGAAGTAGAGGACACCAACCCTCACTCTGACGAAGGGTCAGCCCGTCCCATTCCGGGTGGATGGCGCTCATGTAAAACCTGATACACTTTATTGGATGGATTAACTGAACACCACTGATTACTTAGGGACTAGGACAATATAAAGTCAAATTAAGGATGGAAATAGAGTCCAAACAAGATACTTGGCCCATTGAGATGGAGAGTCTGTGTAAGAAACTTATTATCTAGCACCTGGAGGCTACGAGGACACCAACCCTCATTCCGACTAAGGGTCAGCCCGTCCCATTCCGGCTAGAAAATAAGTCTTTCTTACACTGTCTCAATGGGCCAAGTATCTTGTTATCCTTAAGTAAACAGTGGTGTTCAATTAATCCAATCACTAACCTGCCTTACCCTTAAGTAAATAGTGTATCAGGTTTACACGAGCCTCATCCACCCACCTGGAGGCTACCTGCACCAAAAAAGTGGCGGGCGTTTGGGGTCACCACATCCCTACGCCATTTGAAAAAATAGAGATATAGAAAAAGATAGAAGGGGCTATGGGAAGTAGAGGACACCAACCCTCACTCTGACGAAGGGTCAGCCCGTCTCATTCCGGGTGGATGGCGCTCATGTAAAACCTGATACACTTTATTGGATGGATTAACTGAACACCACTGATTACTTTTTTTGTCTATGTGATTGAGGGAGGCAAAAGGCATAACTGCCTATAGCGAGTGCCTCCCCATAGTTGAAAGAGTGACAGGGCCAAAATCAAGGGACGTTAGAGCCAAAATGCCTGGACACACGGAGTTTGAAGCAATTTAAGTCATAGGAAGAGGGAAAGACTGATTCTGGGAGAGAGTTCCAGAGCTCAGATGTTGAGTAGAAGAAAGTTTGAGAGTAACGTTTCACTCTTGGGTTGGAGAGTTGCACAGAGTAGGGGTGGGATTGAGTTGCAAGACGGGTACCACGTTCCCTACGTAAAGGAGGTGGTATGCACTGGGATAGCTCTGAGGAACACTGATTATTATAGTAGCGATAGAATAGCGAGAGAGATGCAACATTGCGGCGGAGAGAGAGAGATTGCAGAGAGTTGGTGAGTGGACGGGAGTTAATGATACGAAAGGCCTTCCTTTCAACTTTGTCTAGGAGAGCGGTGTGAGAGGAACCTCCCCACACATGTGAACAATACTCAATACAAGGGCGCACTATGCCCCTGTACAGAGCAAGAAGCTGTGCAGGGGAAAAGAACCCCCTAAGGCGGTTGAGCACACCCAGCTTCTGGGAGGCTGCCTTAGCAAGACTGGTAATATGGTCCTTCCAAATGAGAGCAGAAGAAAAAGAGACACCAAGAATATTAAGAGAAGATGAAGGGTTGATTTTTGTATTGTTGAAGAATAAGGGATAGTCCGCTGGGAGATCCTGATGGGTAGATAGATGGAGAAATTGGGTTTTGGAAGCATTAAAGTTAACAAGGTTTTCTCTGCCCCGATTGGAAATAGTATTTAGATCAGAATTTAATAGTTCTATGGCTTCATTACGTTTGTCGTTGAGGGATTGCTGGCTGGGGCGTTCTGAAAAACTAATGGAGTAGTGTAAGGTTGAGTCGTCTGCGTATGAATGGATGGGAATTAAGGTACAGTTAAGGAGATCATTTATAAAAATTAGAAAGAGAATAGGAGATAGGACAGAGCCCTGAGGAACACCGGAGTTTATAGGGTGAGGAAGTGAACAATGGCCATCCACAACCGCAGCTATGGAACGGCCGGAAAGGAAATTAGAGACAAAGGCACAGATGGAGGGATAGAAATCGAAGGAGGGTAGTTTAGAAATTAAAGATTTATGCCAGACTCTATCGAAGGCTTTCGATATGTCTAGTGCAATAGAAAAAGTCTCACCGAAGTCCCGAAAGGAGGATGACCAAGAGTTAGTAAGATATGAAAGAAGATCACCAGTAGAGCGACCCTTAAGGAAACCATACTGGCGATCTGAGAGCAGATTATGAGAAGAGAAATGCTTAAGAAATTTGGAAGCAAGAATAGTTTCAAAAACTTTAGAAAGACAAGAGATAAGAGCAATTGGACGATAGTTGGAGGGTTGAGAGCGGTCACCCTTCTTTGGGACAGGTTGAATGTGAGCAAACTTCCAGTATGAAGGGAAGACGTTAGAGGATAGACAGAGACGAAAGAGTTTGCCTAGGCAGGGAGTCAGCACGGAAGCACAGTTTTTGAGAACAACAGGACAACTTAGGGACAAGGACAATATAAAAGTCAAATTAAGGATGGAAATAGAGTGCAAACAAGATACTTGGCCCATTGAGATGGAGAGTCTGTGTAAGAAACTTATTATCTAGCACCTGGAGGCTACGAGGACACCAACCCTCACTCCGACTAAGGGTCAGCCCGTCCCATTCCGGCTAGAAAATAAGTCTTTCTTACACTATCTCAATGGGCCAAGTATCTTGTTATCCTTAAGTAAACAGTGGTGTTCAATTAATCCAATCACTAACCTTCCTTACCCTTAAGTAAATAGTGTATCAGGTTTACACGAGCCTCATCCACCCACCTGGAGGCTACCTGCACCAAAAAAGTGGCGGGCGTTTGGGGTCGCCACATCCCTACGCCATTTTAAAAAATATAGATATACATAGTAGGAGAAAAAGATAGAAGGATCTATGGGAAGTAGAGGACACCATCCCTCACTCTGACAAGGGGTCAGCCCGTCCCATTCCAGGTGGATGGCTCTCATGTAAACCTGATACACTTTATTGGATGGATTAACTGAACACCACTGATTACTTAGGGACAAGGACAATATAAAAGTCAAATTAAGGATGGAAATAGAGTGCAAACAAGATACTTGGCCCATTGAGATGGAGAGTCTGTGTGAGAAACTTATTATCTAGCACCTGGAGGCTACGAGGACACCAACCCTCATTCCGACGAAGGGTCAGCCCGTCCCATTCCGGCTAGAAAATAAGTCTTTCTTACACTATCTCAATGGGCCAAGTATCTTGTTATCCTTAAGTAAACAGTGGTGTTCAATTAATCCAATCACTAACCTGCCTTACCCTTAACTAAATAGTGTATCAGGTTTACACGAGCCTCATCCACCCACCTGGAGGCTACCTGCACCAAAAAAAGTGGCGGGCGTTGGGGTCGCCACATCCCTACGCCATTTGAAAAAATTAGAGATTTACATAGTAGGAGAAAAAGATAGAAGGGGCTATGGGAAGTAGAGGACACCAACCCTCACTCTGACAAGGGGTCAGCCCACCACAAAACAATTTTATAAAAAGAAAAAATACGTTATTATATATTCTTGTTGAGCCTCTTTGAATATATGTCTTCTTCGTCCCACATATCTAAAGAAAAAAAATAGATAAATATTCTGTTTATGAAATTCAAAATTATTTTAAATATTAATAATTAAATGTATACCTAAATGTCATAAGAGACCTTATAAATATAGCTTTATCGTCGGAGCAAAAATTAATACCACTCTTTGTCATAGCAAATAGTAAGTCAGGTGATTCCTCTAATTGTTTACGTTATTTAAAGGTTTTTTGTCTGTTGATACATAAACAACTTTATAAAAAAGAAAAATTACGTTATTGTAGTATACCTGTTGCACCATGCACACATGATGGAGGTGTGAGAAACAATGCAGACTTGACCATTATAACATCCGATACCATTCAATTTGTTTTATGTGGATGGTGTGCAGGTTTTTTCAGTGCTGATATTCTTAACCCAGAAACAATGTAGACTTGACCATTATAACATCCGATATCATTCAATTTGTTTTATGTGGATGGTGTGCAGGTTTTTTTCAGTGCTAATATTCTTAGCCCAGAGTCGACACTCAATGGCCAGCGACACTCCCTTTATTAGGCCTGAGATGTGCATACCCACAGCTGGCTGTACGTAAGAGTTATTTCGGTAGGGGAAGAAGTACGGTGGAAAACCTCGCCAGGGCAGCAAGGTTATTTCGCCATAAAATCTGTGCTTATCTGCGGCTTCACAGGACATCCAAAGGAACTTAGGCATCACATTCTTCTTTCGACGGTAAAACCTCAAAATATATTCCCTGAGACTCTTTGGCATGTTATCTGGTAGGTCCTCCAGAACCGTGTACATGTCAGGAATCCATTTAGTTACCTTTGGGGTGATGAGGAGACAGTTCTTTCGACGGTAAAACCTCAAAATATAGTCCCTGGAACTCTTTGGCAGGTTATTTGGTAGGTCCTCCAGCGCCGTGAACATGTCAGGAATCCATTTAGGTACCTTTTGGGTGATGAGACAGGGACAGGGGCCGGAATTGTAGAAGCCCAATTTCCCGCCATCTATACATTCCCTGGTATCACTCAGCCAACTACAGAAGTTCAGTGGTTTTGTCACAGGGTCGCATGCAGTTAAGTTGTATTTGTTATAAATAGCATCAAGAATGGAGCCCTTTTCTATGAGTTTATTGTGTGGTTCTGTAGAGGGGTATAAGTGGTACTCCCGTTGTTTGTACACGGTATTATTGCTGGGATACGTGGTTAGGTCGTGTGGTTTTGTAAAGGGGTATAAGTGGAACTTCCGTTGTTTGTACACGGTATTGTTGCTGGGATACGTGGTTAGGTCGATGTTAGGTTTCTCTCCCGCGCCCGAGCTACAACAAGGAGCAGGTCTCAATATAACCATAAGGATGACTATCAAGTTGATAATAATTATCATCACTCCCAACACCACTCCCACCACTTCTTGCACGGATATAAGTTTATTTCCAACATTTTTTCCATCTCCTCCATTAATAAGTGGTTCAGTGTCTTCTTCATCCTCACCTTTACACATCTCTGAAAAAATAAATAATTAATAAAATTAGATAAATATTCGGTTTATAAAATTTAAAATTATTTCTTATATATTTATATAAGAAATCAGTATAATCGTGGTTTATCCCTCACCTCTCACGCCTTTATCGTCGGAGCAAAATTTACTACCACTAAAAACTCTGTCAGAACAAGTCTTAAATTTCTTCTTATTATCAAGAGTATATTTGTGTAGTTACTCGGGCTACACTTCAAGATGTCTCAAGCCTGAATGTTTGATGAAAAAAGAAAAAGAAAAACAGGTGAGACATGTTGCATTTTATAAAAATAAAATGTATAAATGTGCCTTTTATCTCCTTCGGCATGTTTCAGAGTAGACAGGTAGAGAGAGCTAATGTGTTTCAGAAAGGAAACAATAGGATAGAAACATGAATATAATACCTTTTGTGTCAGGGAGCAGTTAAATTCTAAGCCTCTCATATGAAAGACCATATATATATAGCCTAGAGAAGGGGGAGGAGTTAGAGACCCGCCATTGTTGATGTGAAATTCGGGGTTGCCAGCGTCCTAGTTCTCATGTTTATATGTGTATGGTAACCATAAAATATAAGGATGCAATATATAAGTTGGGATATGGATGCGTGGAACTACAAACCAATGTTTGTAACACATTGAAAATATTTGTTCAGAAATATTATTTTGGTCAAGTCAATCTTAGCTAACAGATAAATTGCCCATATAGTCAGGCGTCTTTTAACAACTTGGCCAAATTGACAGAGGGTTTACCCACATAGTCGAAATATCTGACAATATGAATCACTCGGCTAGTACTTTTTTAAATTAATAGGCAATTTCAGTACATAATTTATGTATTTTTTGTCATTTTAGATGGGATCAATGTAGGGGTTCAACATCCTGAAAATATTTGTTCAGAAATATTATTTTGGTCAAATCAATCTTAGCTAACAGATAAATTGCCCATATAGTCAGGCGTCTTTTAACAACTTGGCCAAATTGACAGAGGGTTTACCCACATAGTCGAAATATCTGACAATATGAGTCACTCGGATAGTGCTTTTTTTAATTAATAGGCAATTTCAGTACATAATTTATGTATTTTTTGTCATTTTAGATGGGATCGGTGTAGGGGTTCAACATCCTGAAAATATTTGTTCAGAAATATTATTTTGGTCAAATAAATCTTAGCTAACAGATAAATTGCCCATATAGTCAGGCGTCTCCTGAAAATATTTGTTCAGAAATATTATTTTGGTCAAATCAATCTTAGCTAACAGACAAATTGCCCATATAGTCAGGTGTCTTTTAACAACTTGGCCAAATTGACAGAGGGTTTACCCACATAGTCGAAATATCTGACAATATAAATCACTCGGCTAGTGTTTTTTTAAATTAATAGGCAATTTCAGTACATAATTTATGTATTGTTTTGTCATTTTAGATGGGATCAGTGTAGGGGTTCAACATCCTGAAAATATTTGTTCAGAAATATTATTTTGGTCAAATCAATCTTAGCTGACAGACAAATTGCCCATATAGTCAGGTGTCTTTTAACAACTTGGCCAAATTGACAGAGGGTTACCCACATAGTCGAAATATCTGACAATATAAATCACTCGGCTAGTGCTTTTTTTTAAATTAATAGGCAATTTCAGTACATAATTTATGTATTGTTTGTCATTTTAGATGGGATCAGTGTAGGGGTTCAACATCCTGAAAATATTTGTTCAGAAATATTATTTTGGTCAAATCAATCTTAGCTAACAGACAAATTGCCCATATAGTCAGGTGTCTTTTAACAACTTGGCCAAATTGACAGAGGGTTTAACCACATAGTCGAAATATCTGACAATATAAATCACTCGGCTAGTGCTTTTTTTTAAATTAATAGGCAATTTCAGTACATAATTTATGTATTGTTTTGTCATTTTAGATGGGATCAGTGTAGGGGTTCAACATCCTGAAAATATTTGTTCAGAAATATTATTTTGGTCAAATCAATCTTAGCTAACAGACAAATTGCCCATATAGTCAGGTGTCTTTTAACAACTTGGCCAAATTGACAGAGGGTTTACCCACATAGTCGAAATATCTGACAATATAAATCACTCGGCTAGTGCTTTTTTTAAAATTAATAGGCAATTTCAGTACATAATTTATGTATTGTTTTGTCATTTTAGATGGGATCAGTGTAGGGGTTCAACATCCTGAAAATATTTGTTCAGAAATATTATTTTGGTCAAATCAATCTTAGCTGACAGACAAATTGCCCATATAGTCAGGTGTCTTTTAACAACTTGGCCAAATTGACAGAGGGTTTACCCACATAGTCGAAATATCTGACAATATAAATCACTCGGCTAGTGCTTTTTTTAAATTAATAGGCAATTTCAGTATATAATTTATGTATTGTTTTGTCATTTTAGATGGGATCAGTGTAGGGGTTCAACATCCTGAAAATATTTGTTCAGAAATATTATTTTGGTCAAATCAATCTTAGCTGACAGACAAATTGCCCATATAGTCAGGTGTCTTTTAACAACTTGGCCAAATTGACAGAGGGTTTACCCACATAGTCGAAATATCTGACAATATAAATCACTCGGCTAGTGCTTTTTTTAAATTAATAGGCAATTTCAGTACATAATTTATGTATTGTTTTGTCATTTTAGATGGGATCAGTGTAGGGGTTCAACATCCTGAAAATATTTGTTCAGAAATATTATTTTGGTCAAATCAATCTTAGCTGACAGACAAATTGCCCATATAGTCAGGTGTCTTTTAACAACTTGGCCAAATTGACAGAGGGTTTACCCACATAGTCGAAATATCTGACAATATAAATCACTCGGCTAGTGCTTTTTTTAAAATTAATAGGCAATTTCAGTACATAATTTATGTATTGTTTTGTCATTTTAGATGGGATCAGTGTAGGGGTTCAACATCCTGAAAATATTTGTTCAGAAATATTATTTTGGTCAAATCAATCTTAGCTGACAGACAAATTGCCCATATAGTCAGGTGTCTTTTAACAACTTGGCCAAATTGACAGAGGGTTTACCCACATAGTCGAAATATCTGACAATATAAATCACTCGGCTAGTGCTTTTTTTAAATTAATAGGCAATTTCAGTACATAATTTATGTATTGTTTTGTCATTTTAGATGGGATCAGTGTAGGGGTTCAACATCCTGAAAATATTTGTTCAGAAATATTATTTTGGTCAAATCAATCTTAGCTGACAGACAAATTGCCCATATAGTCAGGTGTCTTTTAACAACTTGGCCAAATTGACAGAGGGTTTACCCACATAGTCGAAATATCTGACAATATAAATCACTCGGCTAGTGCTTTTTTT
This sequence comes from Lithodes maja, assembly GCA_037953745.1. Classification (NCBI taxonomy): domain Eukaryota; kingdom Metazoa; phylum Arthropoda; class Malacostraca; order Decapoda; family Lithodidae; genus Lithodes; species Lithodes maja. The sequence continues at coordinate 31,974 of JBAKBP010007610.1, forward strand.
AAATTAATAGGCAATTTCAGTACATAATTTATGTATTGTTTTGTCATTTTAGATGGGATCAGTGTAGGGGTTCAACATCCTGAAAATATTTGTTCAGAAATATTATTTTGGTCAAATCAATCTTAGCTGACAGACAAATTGCCCATATAGTCAGGTGTCTTTTAACAACTTGGCCAAATTGACAGAGGGTTTACCCACATAGTCGAAATATCTGACAATATAAATCACTCGGATAGTGCTTTTTTTAAATTAATAGGCAATTTCAGTACATAATTTATGTATTGTTTTGTCATTTTAGATGGGATCAGTGTAGGGGTTCAACATCCTGAAAATATTTGTTCAGAAATATTATTTTGGTCAAATCAATCTTAGCTGACAGACAAATTGCCCATATAGTCAGGTGTCTTTTAACAACTTGGCCAAATTGACAGAGGGTTTACCCACATAGTCGAAATATCTGACAATATAAATCACTCGGCTAGTGCTTTTTTTAAATTAATAGGCAATTTCAGTACATAATTTATGTATTGTTTTGTCATTTTAGATGGGATCAGTGTAGGGGTTCAACATCCTGAAAATATTTGTTCAGAAATATTATTTTGGTCAAATCAATCTTAGCTAACAGACAAATTGCCCATATAGTCAGGTGTCTTTTAACAACTTGGCCAAATTGACAGAGGGTTTACCCACATAGTCGAAATATCTGACAATATAAATCACTCGGCTAGTGCTTTTTTTAAATTAATAGGCAATTTCAGTATATAATTTATGTATTGTTTTGTCATTTTAGATGGGATCAGTGTAGGGGTTCAACATCCTGAAAATATTTGTTCAGAAATATTATTTTGGTCAAATCAATCTTAGCTGACAGACAAATTGCCCATATAGTCAGGTGTCTTTTAACAACTTGGCCAAATTGACAGAGGGTTTACCCACATAGTCGAAATATCTGACAATATAAATCACTCGGCTAGTGCTTTTTTTAAATTAATAGGCAATTTCAGTACATAATTTATGTATTGTTTTGTCATTTTAGATGGGATCAGTGTAGGGGTTCAACATCCTGAAAATATTTGTTCAGAAATATTATTTTGGTCAAATCAATCTTAGCTAACAGACAAATTGCCCATATAGTCAGGTGTCTTTTAACAACTTGGCCAAATTGACAGAGGGTTTACCCACATAGTCGAAATATCTGACAATATAAATCACTCGGCTAGTGCTTTTTTTAAATTAATAGGCAATTTCAGTACATAATTTATGTATTGTTTTGTCATTTTAGATGGGATCAGTGTAGGGGTTCAACATCCTGAAAATATTTGTTCAGAAATATTATTTTGGTCAAATCAATCTTAGCTGACAGACAAATTGCCCATATAGTCAGGTGTCTTTTAACAACTTGGCCAAATTGACAGAGGGTTTACCCACATAGTCGAAATATCTGACAATATAAATCACTCGGCTAGTGCTTTTTTAAAATTAATAGGCAATTTCAGTACATAATTTATGTATTGTTTTGTCATGTTAGATGGGATCAGTGTAGGGGTTCAACATCCTGAAAATATTTGTTCAGAAATATTATTTTGGTCAAATCAATCTTAGCTGACAGACAAATTGCCCATATAGTCAGGTGTCTTTTAACAACTTGGCCAAATTGACAGAGGGTTTACCCACATAGTCGAAATATCTGACAATATAAATCACTCGGTTAGTGCTTTTTTAAAATTAATAGGCAATTTCAGTACATAATTTATGTATTGTTTTGTCATTTTAGATGGGATCAGTGTAGGGGTTCAACATCCTGAAAATATTTGTTCAGAAATATTATTTTGGTCAAATCAATCTTAGCTGACAGACAAATTGCCCATATAGTCAGGTGTCTTTTAACAACTTGGCCAAATTGACAGAGGGTTTACCCACATAGTCGAAATATCTGACAATATAAATCACTCGGCTAGTGCTTTTTTTAAATTAATAGGCAATTTCAGTACATAATTTATGTATTGTTTTGTCATTTTAGATGGGATCAGTGTAGGGGTTCAACATCCTGAAAATATTTGTTCAGAAATATTATTTTGGTCAAATCAATCTTAGCTGACAGACAAATTGCCCATATAGTCAGGTGTCTTTTAACAACTTGGCCAAATTGACAGAGGGTTTACCCACATAGTCGAAATATCTGACAATATAAATCACTCGGCTAGTGCTTTTTTTAAATTAATAGGCAATTTCAGTACATAATTTATGTATTGTTTTGTCATTTTAGATGGGATCAGTGTAGGGGTTCAACATCCTGAAAATATTTGTTCAGAAATATTATTTTGGTCAAATCAATCTTAGCTAACAGACAAATTGCCCATATAGTCAGGTGTCTTTTAACAACTTGGCCAAATTGACAGAGGGTTTACCCACATAGTCGAAATATCTGACAATATAAATCACTCGGCTAGTGCTTTTTTAAAATTAATAGGCAATTTCAGTACATAATATATGTATTGTTTTGTCATTTTAGATGGGATCAGTGTAGGGGTTCAACATCCTGAAAATATTTGTTCAGAAATATTATTTTGGTCAAATCAATCTTAGCTGACAGACAAATTGCCCATATAGTCAGGTGTCTTTTAACAACTTGGCCAAATTGACAGAGGGTTTACCCACATAGTCGAAATATCTGACAATATAAATCACTCGGCTAGTGTTTTTTTTAAATTAATAGGCAATTTCAGTACATAATTTATGTATTGTTTTGTCATTTTAGATGGGATCAGTGTAGGGGTTCAACATCTTGAAGATATTTGTTCAGAAATATTATTTTGGTCAAATCAATCTTAGCTAACAGACAAATTGCCCATATAGTCAGGTGTCTTTTAACAACTTGGCCAAATTGACAGAGGGTTTACCCACATAGTCAAAATATCTGACAATATAAATCACTCGGCTAGTGCTTTTTTTTAAATTAATAGGCAATTTCAGTACATAATTTATGTATTGTTTTGTCTTTTTAGATGGGATCAGTGTAGGGGTTCAACATCCTGAAAATATTTGTTCAGAAATATTATTTTGGTCAAATCAATCTTAGCTAACAGACAAATTGCCCATATAGTCAGGTGTCTTTTAACAACTTGGCCAAATTGACAGAGGGTTTACCCACATAGTCGAAATATCTGACAATATAAATCACTCGGCTAGTGTTTTTTTTTAATTAATTGGCAATTTTTTCAGTTTTGTTTTGAAATAACTTGTCTTTTGTGGAGGTATACAAAGGAGTACAAAGGAGTACAAAGGAGTAGAAAGGAAATCAAGCAACAACAGATCTAGTGACCCTTCTAGGTTGCTTGTCCTCCAAAACACTGAGGATCAAGTGTCCAAACAGTGGTTTAGAGTGGGTAAGGGAACATTGGAAAGGGAATTACTGCCCTGGAACTAATGTCCGTGGCAGGATTAGGAAGTTAGTAGGGGACAGATGGGTTAGTAACTGAGGGGGGGATAAAATAAAGTTATTCATTTACAAACGCAGTCAGTCGCGTGTTTGATGCGAGATATTTGTCTAGGCGGAGTTTAAATGAATCAACGGTGATGCAGTCTATAACGTTTCGGGGAAGCCCATTCCACAAGTTGACAACTCGATTGAAGAAGAAATTCTTAGATTCGTGCGAGTTAAAAGATTTACCAATAATTTTGCAACCGTTTCCCCGCGTGTAATTAGATTGGTCGATAGTGAAGTACTTACTACAGTTCATATTGTCGATGCCTTTGATGATTTTGAACACTTGAATTAAGTCGCCTCTTAATCTGCGCTGGGTTAAAGGAAATAGATTTAATTCTCTAAGACGCTCTTCGTATGGTTTGTTCTTTAGGCTCGGTATCATTTTGGTAACTCTACGTTGAACTCGTTCTAGCTTGTTTATATCTTTTTGGTAATAAGGGCACCAGGATTGAACGCAGTATTCCAGAAGAGGGCGGACTAAGGAATTGTAAAGGGTTAGGATAACTTCTTTGGATTTATGCTCAAATGACCTGCCTATAAAGCCAATTATTTTGTTTGCCTTCTTAACAACTTCTGAACATTGTTGACTCGGTTTTAGGTTACTCGATAGTGTTACTCCCAGATCGGTTTCTCTGTTTACATTCTTAAGCTGAGTGCCATTCATCGAATAGTTTGCTTTCTCATTTAGGTATCCGATATGTAGTACTTTACATTTATCCGCATTGAAACTCATTTGCCAAATTTGGGCCCAACATGACAATTTATCTAGATTGTGTTGCATATCGTCAACTTGTTCTTTTGAGAGTACGCTATTTGCAATTTTTGTATCGTCAGCAAATTTTGAGATTGTACAGGTGAGACCCTCATCTATGTCGTTGATGTAAATTAGAAAGAGAATTGGTCCTAGTACCGATCCCTGGGGTACCCCGCTACTTACATTGGTCCATTTTGATGCCTTACCGTTTATGACTACTCTTTGCTTTCTGTCGCTGAGCCAATTTTCTATCCATTTCAACACACCGTCTTGTATTCCATGCGCTTTTAGTTTTAGCAGTAAACGTTTGTGGGGAACTTTGTCAAAGGCCTTTTGAAAATCAAGGTATATAATATCTACAGCTTTACTCTCATCGTAGAGGTTGAGGATATCGTGGAAGAAGTCTAAGAGGTTTGTTAAACAGGAACGTTTTTTACGAAAGCCGTGTTGAGTATCTTTAAGTATGTTATTTTCCTCTAAGTGATTTACGAGTCTGTCTCTTATGACCGTTTCTAGCATTTTACATACAACTGAGGTTAAGCTAATTGGACGATAGTTACTGGATAGGGATTTGCTGCCTTTTTTGAATATCGGTGTTACGTTGGCTAGCTTCCACTGATCGGGCATAGTTCCAGACTGCAAGGATTTATTGAATAGTAATGTCAGTGGTTTAGAGAGCTCATCCTTAGCTTCCTTTAGAACTCTAGGCGAGATTGTATCAGGTCCAGGCGTTTTATTTACCTTGAGTTTATCTAAACAATTCAATACTTCTCTCTCTGTAACGGTGATATTGCTTAAAACATCTGAATTATCAATCTGAATCGGCGATGGTGTAGGGATATCACTGAGGTCTTCTGTTGTAAAAACTGATGCAAAGAAGGTATTGAGGGCATTACTCATTTGTTCTTCGTCTTTGGTGTATTCTCCATTTTCATCGACTAACGGTCCAACAGTTGAAGTAACTACTTTTTTCTTTCTGATATAACTATAGAATTCTTTCGGGTTTGTTTTACTTTGATTCGCAATATGTAACTCTAAGGTCTTTTTACTTTGCTTAATTAACTTTTTGGCTTTGCGTCGTAGCTCTACAAATTTCAGCCGTTCTTCGTCATTTTGTGAGGATTTTAATCTATCATTAGCAAATTTTTTAGCAAGCAGGCAGTTTGAAATATCTTTATTCCACCATTTGGGCTTATTATTATGGCCTGGACGCCGAGTTTTCGATGGTATGCAGTCTTGCACTGCTTTTAGGTAAGTGGTTTCGAATAACTTCCAAGATGTATTTATGTCGTTATTGTGAATTAAAAAGCTCCAGTCAGTTTCTTTAAACATAGCTCTAAGTTTAGGAAAGTTTGCTTTCTTGAAATTAGGGACTTTTTCGATGCTACTATTTGGTTCGTTACTAGTAAACTTTAAAGTGAAAGTTATCGTATAATGGTCGCTGTTACTGAATTCATCACCAACATTCAAATTCTCTATTAATTCTTCTTTTGTTGCAAGTACAATGTCAAGAACGTTATTACCACGGGTCGGCGTTCCAACAAATTGATAAAGCGAACTCTCTTGCAAGTTCGTATACAAGTCATGTCCGGAGTGTGAAGTAAGAGTATCGCCCCACTTGGTCACAGGTAAATTAAAGTCACCAAAAATTACGGTATCTTGTGAGTTACTTACATCTGCAATTTGTTCGTAAATTTCTCGGTCAGTTTGCACTGATTGAGCTGGAGGTCTGTATATTAATGCAAGTATTATTTTGGTACCTTTATTATTCTTTATTAGCACAAAAAATGCGTCGACGTTCACAATTTGAGGTTTTGACAAGAGGGTAGGGTTAAGACTTTCTTTGATATAAAGTAAAACGCCACCTCCATTTCGATTTATTCGGCTTTTCTCAAACATTACATAACCGGGAAGTGAATACTCTGCTAAAAAGTCTCTATCTTCTGTATTGAGCCAAGATTCTGTTATGCCAATCACATCATAATTTTCTGTAAACACTAGCTCCTCTAAATCTGAAAATTTATTGCGTATGCTACGAGCGTTTGCATAGAAAACCTTTAAATTTGTTATTTTAGAACTCACGGAACGCGCTTTAATAATATTTTTGGTTCTTGTCGGATCTACATTTATGTTCATGGCTGTCCTCGGTCCTCGCTGTCTCCGGTCCTTATCGCTGGTGGTCCTCGGTTGCCTCTGTGTTTTTCTTGGCGTTGGATGATTTATGTCACTGCTGCTTCTTCTCGGATGGCGTTTTTTGATCCATGGCTGCGGACTGCTTCGTGTAGGAGACGACCCATGCGTGCTGAACCCACAGGGTTTAGATGAGTGCCATCCTTGCGGAACAGAGTAGGCTGGTTGTAGAAATTGTCCCAGAGGTTGATGAATTCAACTTCTTCCCTCAGACACAAATGTTTTAGTCGGCTATTTGTGCTGAAGGCCTTGTCGTAGAATTTGTCAGGTGCGTCGATCTTGGGGAGAATGCCTGAGATGATGATATTCCTTGACTTGTTTTTGTAGTGCTGGATCATCTTGCGATATTTCTCCATCAACTCTTCGGATCTGGTGCGCATGACGTCATTTGAACCAGCATGGATGACAAAAAGGGTATTTTCATTTGCATCCTTTGTGGTATCTTCGAAGGCTTCCACAATGTCGTCCAGTCCAGCTCCTGGGATGCAAAATCTTTTTCGTTGAATTGGGACTCTGTCGCAGAACTCTTCGACCTGTCCTCGTAGGATGGAATCCCCAACGAGCCTGGTCTCTTCTGGTTCGTCTTCCATCTCTACCAATATCTCAAATCTGTTTGACATTGTGACTGGTAGATGAGACCTTTTCTGCGTTGGCCGTGCACCGTTCCTCACTGGTGTAAATCCGGAAACCTGTGGTGGCGGGACTCTACGTACAGGTCGGGGAGAGGAGTGGTTAGAACGGGGGCGAGGGGTTGGTACTGTTCGTGCTAGCAGGCTTCTTGCACGAGGAGTGGGGGAGAGACTAAGGTGAACAGGGCGGCTGTCCTGGTTTGATGTCGGCTCAGGTTCGTCAGAATCATCTGCTGCAGTGTCTACTGCAGGTGTTGGATTGTTGGCAGATGACGTTGGGGCGGTGGTGGATGCTGGAGTTGAAACAATTTGCGTTAGTGATACTCCAACGTTGAGTGTTACAAACTCTTGGAGTGATTCCAGCTTCCTGGTGAGGGCGTTGATCTTGTTGAGGGCTTCATCCAATTTTGCTGTCAAATCCTCTCGTTGCTGGCAGAGTCGGCAGACTTGTGGATCGGCAGGAGCAAACATGGAAGCACCAAACCTACCGGCGCAGTTCGTACAGGCACGAGGCATGGTGACTATCACTTTCTTCAGTTCACTTCACTCACTTAAAAACACTTAACTCACTTTAAAAACACTAAACTCACTTTAAAAACACTTCACTCCCTTCAGGTCGCTTCACTTACTTAAATAGGCCTAACCGAAAACAAAAATGTTGAAATACACACAAATAGGTTATCAGCGGTGATAGCCTAACCAAAAATTAAAACAAAACAAAATTAAATTTGAATACGCAGTGATAGCCGAACCGAAAACAATTTTATGTTTATTTAAACAGAAATAGGCCACCAGGGGTTATAGCCTATCCTAACCGAAAACAAAAATTATGAACTACCGGTAGGCAGAAATAGGCCACCAGCGGTGATAGCTTAACTGAAAATTTAAAAATTGAAGTACGCAGAAATAGGCCACCAGGGATGATAGCCTAGACTAACCGAAAACAAAAATAACCGAAAACAAAAATTATGAAATACCGGTACGCAGAAATAGGCCACCAGCGGTGATAGCCTAGACTAACTGAAAACAAAAATTATGAAATACTGGTACGCAGAAATAGGCCACCAGCGGTGATAGCCTAACTGAAAATTTAAAAATTGAAGTACGCAGAAATAGGCCACCAGGGATGATAGCCTAGACTAACCGAAAACAAAAATTATGAAATACCGGTACGCAGAAATAGGCCACCAACGGTGATAGCCTAACTGAAAATTTAAAAATTTAAGTACCGTACGCAGAAATAGGCCACCAGGGATGATAGCCTAGACTAACCTAAAACAAAAATAACCAAAAACAAAAAAGTATGAAATATGCAGAAGTAGGCTACCAGGGGTGATAACCTAACTAAAAAAGCAAAACAAATATATATATATATATATATAATAGAATATGTAACTAAATATACAATTCACCAAAGAGATTATATAAAAATAAAATGTAACTGCACACAAGGGGTTAATATACTGTATCAACAGATGGCGCTGGTGTCACTGTAGGCTAGTCAAGCAGGATTATATTTAGATAAACAAAGTTATCAGTCAAAGGTTACTACAGTACAAGATCATGCAAGCAACAACTAAAATTACAGATATATATAGCTACAGTAGGATACTGAATACGATAACTACTAGAGTTAATAAGAAAATACAAAGCTAGGTCGATTAGAGGTGCGCGTGCGTCGTCTGCTACAAGCTAGGATAACAAATGTAAACAACAATGTTTATCAGTCAGAAAAGCAATAAAATAACATGCACGGCAACTACAGAACTATGTGGAGGTTAAACAAGCACTTAACTACTGTTCATGCAATGAATAAAGGAAATTGGGATATGGAATACTCAAATTATGATCGAGTTTTCTCAGTGGCGATGCGGAGCTGTTGGCGATGCTAAAGCCGGCGGGTGAGTGGTGAACCATATCATACCCATCTCGCCTTGTACCATTTTTGCCAACCCCAGATGGGACGTCACAACGTCCTCCACTTATTCCAGGTACCTATTTACAGCTAGGTGAACTGAGGCTAACACATGAAAGGAGACAAGCCCAATTTGTCTCCGCCCGGCCGGGGATTGAACCCCCGACCCCTCGTGTGTGAGACGAGAGCTCTACCTACTAGGCTACGGGCTGTGTGTGTGTGTGTGTGTGTGTGTGTGTGTGTGTGTGTGTGTGTGTGTGTGTGTACTTTGTTACGGCTGGATCGGCAATACATATTCGGGATTCTTGATCGTAGGACAGAAATGGCTTATGTGACAACGACACGCTCGATTCCAGTCCCAAATACTATATGCTCCAGACAACAAAAGCACCAACGCCCTACAGAGTTATCGTCTATGGTAACGAGGTACCTTAACTCGGCGAAAGTGTACAACAGGGGTAGGCTATGAGGCTAAACTCCCTCAGACATTTATAGGTTACGTTATTACTAAAGAAATGCAATACTCAAGAAACTACGTTAATATTAAGCCTCTAATAATGTAGAATAGAAGCAGGCTAAAGGTATGACAGTGAAATGCTAAATGACAAATGTACACGCCTACTTGAAAGCGCGTGCACTAGAATAACTGTCCCCTACTAACATGCACTAGCATGTAGCATACAAGATGTTCATGATCCAGTAGATACCTAATAATACACATGGAAGGAACATAAATAGTAGTCACTTATTGTAATAATGAATCTATACTTGGAATAACTAAAAGGTTGCAGGCAACAGTACTGCGCCGGTAGCATACTACCGCATAGGCTACTTCGCTTCTCTCACTCTGTCTCCCCTCTGAGTCTGTATGCGCCCTACGCAACAGAACTCCGGACACAGCAGCAAAACGACAGTGCAGTTAATTGATACATGAAAGTATTAATAGTGTTGTCTTGTGTGTGAGTAATGTGTATTGTAAAGTGTTACATACATAAACTTAAAGAGAGCTGCAATGCATAGTAAAATAAAGATATAACCCACTCATCATCCCCATGTGTTCTAGCTAGCAGGCCAAGTCACGGGAACAACGAGTCCCAGCACCGAAAGCGAGAACCCAGGAAAAGACTGCAGAGAACACAAGGACAGATAAATTACGTTACTCTACTATACCGGCACTACGAGCGAGCTGTAGTCTCTGGTACTACACTCGCTCCTGGCTCGGTAGGCAAATCAAGGCTAAGTCCTCGCCCCTCTACAGACAACTCCTGGGCATGGTCGGGCTCTTACACATGGCACTAGTCTAGTCACAAATTGGATGATGAGCTGGGCATATAACTCGTGAACATGTAGAACGTTCACCAACTATCCTCATCAAGAAGATCGCTGTTCACATTAACCCCTTAAATCTAATACATGTAAATATATGCTTGTCCTAAGAGTAATACGAGAGGTGAGTGCTGAAACTCCTTTAGGACCTCAAGGGAAGGGTATGCATTTAAATAGAGAGAAGAATGAAATGAGAGTAATGTCGTCAGAGAGAAAGAGTGCAACCGTGAGAAATTGGGAGAGAGGGCAAGGGATGTTAGAATCTCAAAGGTTCTAGGCAACCTGGTCATAGAGCACACAGCGAGCCTCCAGGCAATGTGCTGTACGACAACATGGGCAGCCCAGACAGCATAGGCAGGCGGCAATGTACTACCAACCCTGTCGCACCTAGCTATAAGCGCAGGGCTGCCAACCGGTCCATACGTCTGGCAACCACCCCCCCGGCAGCGTGGCGCACCGCTACCCTCTCGCTCTGAAGTCTAACTCACTCTCTCTCTCTGAATTCCTATCATCTCATCTATCAACTTCTCTATTGATACTACATATTAAATGGAAGGTCTCGACATGGCTTAAAACAAAACCCACCACTGGTTAGCAAATGACGAGACCTTTGCAGAGATACAAAGAACATAGTTATACGTTGTCACACTCAATATAAGCAGCCAGCATGGTACACGGTCCGTGACGGTACAGTGGAGTACCAAGGAGTACAATCAGGTTACGTTGCTACGCACTGGGTGCGTCACAGCCCCCCCAAGATTTTAGATAATCGACCTTAGAAGCATTATCAAAATCTGACAGGCAACCAACCGACCTGCTACCCTTAGCTGCCACTAATTGCAAAAGGTGCACAACAACTGAAGTGTGAATTATACATAAAACACAATATCGCATGCATCATGCTACAACAATAAAGACTTACAAAACTAAAACAAATTTTCTCGTTTATTTTATTGTTTTATAATCTTTTTGGACGGCGTTATGATAGCCTAATTTTACTCCTGCTCAACCCACACACCGTGCACGACTATCCTGGATCATCAACCCTTGATAGACAATCTGCTATCACGTTCTCACTCCCGGCAATATGCTGAATGTTGAGATTATACTCTTGGAGCATTAGGGACCACCTGGTCAACCGCATATTCCGATTGTGAAACTGATTTAGGAATTTCAAGGGATGATGGTCCGTATAAATCGTCACTACCGGGCCGTAGGCTGGAACATAAACTTCGAAATGTTTGAGCGACAAAACGATAGCAAGAAGCTCCTTCTCTATAGTCGAGTAATTCCTTTGTGCCGAATTAAACTTGCGAGAAAAGAAGCTCACTGGGTGTTCCAAGCCCTCGGAATCAGTCTGCAGTAACACTGCCCCGGCACCCACACCGCTGGCATCAGTCGCCAGCTGAAAACTCCTGGAAAAGTCTGGGGCTCTCAAAATCGGATGTGTACACAGCAGGTGCTTGACTAGGTCGAAAGCCCTCTGACACTCCGAAGCCCAACAGAACTTCACTGACTTCGACAGTAGATCAGTTAACGGTGCTAAGACAGTAGAGTATCCCCGGATGAAGCGCCTATAATAGCCTATCATACCTAGGAACCGCATGACCTGGCGCTTAGTGGTGGGCCTGGGAAACATATTGATAGCCTGTATCTTGCTCAGGGGGGGGCACACCCGGCCTAACCCGACCACGAAGCCAAGATACTGCACAGTAGCCTTTACAAACTCGCACTTCCTCAGGTTCACCACCAGCCCAGCATCGTGCAACTTCCCAAACAGGGTCTCTAAGTGCCTTAGGTGATTTTCAAAATTGTCATCATACACTATCACGTCATCAAGGTAGACCGTGCAGTTAGGGATTTCGTCACAAATATCGTTCATCAGGTTCTGAAACGTGGCAGGTGCGTTCTTAAGCCCATAAGGCATTACGTTACATTGGTAGGTCTTGCCATCTACCACAAAACCACAAACTTGCTTAGCTCGGTCCGACAGGGGTACTTGCCAGTAGCCTTTTACAAGATCAATTTTAGTAAGGTACTTTGCATTCCCTATCTTGTCCACGCTGTCGTCAACTCGAGGCAAAGGGTAAGGGTTGGTAGTGGTCAAGCCATTTAGCCTACGAAAATCTATGCAGAACCGCACCTTGCCGTCAGGTTTTGGCTGCAACGTGACGGGTGATGTCCACTTCACATAACCTTCAGTGATCATCCCTCTCTCAACCATGTACTTTAACTCCTCCCGTAAAGCTGGCAACTTTACCGGGGGCACACGGTAGGGCACTGACTTGAAGGGCACATTATCACCGACGTCCACGTCGTGCGTTACCTGAGTAGTGAGACCTGGGTGTTCGGCGAAAACAGAGGGGTATGACCTGAACAGGCCTAGGACAGCAGCACCCTGGTGCTCAGGCAGGTGACTTACAGCTTGCCTAGCCTCTTGTTCAGTATTCCCCGCCCACTGTTCCGCGGAAATGACACAGTCCCAGCTATCCTCCTCAGCAGCATGACTGTCCCCACCTCCTTCTCCACCCTGGCCGCTGCAGGCCAGCACAGGGACAGTGAGAGGCTCTGAGGGGCGTCTCACATACTCTTTCATGAGGTTAACATGACATAACTGATGTTTTTTTTCTACGGTCAGGTGTTGCAACGAGATAATCAAGGTCGGACAGTTTCTTAGCCACCACATACGGCCCAATAAACTTGGCAGAAAGGGGGTGTCCAGGCAAAGGTAAAAGCAACATTACCTCCTGACCCACCGAAAACTCCCGAAGCTTCACCTTGGCGTCATACTGGTGCTTCATGACCGCCTGTGCATTAACCAAGTTATTACCTGCCGCTGCCATGCAACCTATAAGTCTCTCCCGGCTCTCAAGGATATATTTAAGTACAGACACCGGCTTCTCTTCGCCCTCCCAGATCTCTTTCACCATACTTAAAGGTCCTCTCACATTATGGCCAAAGACTAGTTGATTTGGACTGAACCCCAGGCTCTCTCCTGGGACTTCACGTGCAGCGAACAGAACATACGGCAGACCCAAATCCCAATCAGTGTCATGTTCTGCACAGTAACAGCGTAGCATACTCTTCAGGGTCGAGTGCCACCGCTCCAAGACTCCCTGACTCTCGGGATGGTAGGCTGACGACACTACAGAACATATACCGTGCAACTGAAGGGTTTGCTTGAACAATTTGGATGTAAAATTGCTCCCCTGGTCTGACTGCACCTCACGTGGAAATCCATAACGGGAACAGAACAATAATAAGTTTTTAACAACTGCCTTTGCCGAGCCGTTTCTCATGGGGTATGCGTCCGGGTATCTCGTAGCCACATCCATGATTGTCAACAGGAATTTATTGCCACTACTAGTAGGCGGGAAAGGGCCAACCAAATCTACTACAACTTTGCTGAACGGAGGCCCGGTGACAGGTATGGGAAACAAAGGTGCCTTCGGGATTGTCTGGTTAGGCTTCCCCGTTGTCTGGCAGGTCGCACACCCAGCCACCCATGCACAGACATCAGCCTTGACCCCAGGCCACCAGAAAAACCTGCCCAATGCCGCCAATGTTTTTGTTACCCCCAAATGACCCGCCACCGGCACATCATGCGCCAGACACAATAAGGACTCTCTATACTTATTTGGAACAACCACCTGGTCTACTACCCTCGCACCGCCCTCCCACTTCGATTTGGGGTCTAGAAATCTGCGGTACAATATCCTGTTGAGCCTAAAGAAATCTCCCGGCTTCGCATCCCCATCTTCCTCCAACTCTATGGCACCATTGCTATAACGAGCTAGGCTAGCGTCTTGCAGCTGCTGCTCACTAATGTCCCTGGGCGTCAATGCATCAAGATGGTTTTGTAATAAGACATTACCCCGGCTAGTAGGCTCTACTGCCTTAGTGGCTCTCGCTACAGCTCTTGCCTCACGCGAAGTCTTACCCAACTCTGCCTTGTTACACACCATATCTGGGCCAGAGTCAACTCCCGTGTTTATTATAGATCCAAGTACCGAATCACCGAGAAGTGCAGCAGAATCAATGTCCCTTTTCCTGCCCTTAGCAACCTTCTCCTGATCCTTCCTCCACTGTCCCCGAGGTTGAGTGCTAGGCTGTGCAGGAGCCGCAGAGCGAGATCGGGTTACCACACAGGCCATCTCATCCTGTTGGCACCTCCCAACCCATTCCCGATTCTCACCATCCACGTCGGCCGCCCTCTCGGCAACGACTAAGGGTGGAGTCCCGGAAGTGGGCACCGCAAAGTCGTTGCCGAGAAGAAGGTCGACGCCCTCAACTGGCAAACACTCAACGATCCCTACATCCAGCTCCCTGCACACCTCTCCCACTCTCAACTCCAACCTCACAAGTGGGTATGACCTCGTAGCATTTATACCCTGCACCACAACAACTCTGGCCGCATTTATCGGTTTCCCTGTGAAGTTCCTCAACAAAGTTTGCGAAGCCCCCGTATCCCTCAGCAAGTCAACCCTCCGTAGTTCACTCCCCCAGCTCACAAACCCGTGCCCCCGATGGCCACAGAAAGTGTCCCGGACAGGTGTCGAGCCTTCCGTACGCTTCTTTACCGCGTGTGCCTCAGCTGCTGACAACCTACCCCGGGCAGTTGCTGCAGCCTTCAGAGACACACCGATACTGTGAACCAATGACACCGGCTTAGCGGGAGTGTTACTAGGGCACTCACGTGAATAATGGCCTAGCTTCTGACATTTGTAACATTTCACATCCCCAATGGGCTTCTTCCCTTGTGCGGGCGAAGAAGGGGCCTGACCTTTAGTAAACGGGAGAGGCCTGTGTTTGTAGGTGTTATTAGGTGCAATGCATTTAGTGTGGTTATGTGTGTCATAGGATTTGTTATTATCAAAAACTCTGGTGGGTGGGGTATAGCGCCCCTTCTGCCCTGACTCAGCCCTCTGAGCGGCACCGCAACCACGAATCAATGATAATCTGAAGTCTGCCATCTTGGCAGCCTCCTCTACTGTCTTGGGACATTTTTCCTTAATGTTCAGCGTTAGATCGGTTCCAGTACATTTGTAAAACTGTTCCAGATAGAAAAGTTGCTTAATTTCCTCAGCCGACTCTGCGTGCTCGGACCGAAACCAGTTATTACATGCATCTGTTAAGTCCCGTGCGTGCTCCATAAAACTGACGTCGCTCTTCTTATTCACGCCACGGAACTTCAATCTATAAGTTTCGGGTTGCAGTTCGTAGGCCCGGAGCACAGCCTCCTTCACCAGTCCATACACTACACTCTCGTCCAGTGACAGTGCATCGTAGGCTTTCAACCCCTTACCCACTAGACGTGATGAAACTAATGCTGCCCATTTAACCTCCGGCCAGTCATACTCACGACACTTCTTTTCGAAACGAGCAAAAAACTCAGTCACTGCTGTCTCATCAAATGCGGGTACTAACTTAATTAAATGCGAAAGTGAGTCTGTAACCCAGTGCCCACCACCGAGATGACGCCCCGTGGTCTCTACTCTAGACTTCTCGACATCCATTTCAGCCTGGTACCTGGTTGCATCCTGATTGGCTTGGATTCTAGCAACCTCTATGCGTTCTATACTAGCCTGTTGTATCTGAGTCTCCTGCAGCTTAAACTTAGCTAGTTCTAGCTGAAATAACATCTCAGGAGACAGGCCTGGGGGGGGAGAGCACAAAATGGGGGATCCACACCGAGACGTGTTTACGGGTAAGCCAGCTTGCCCTTGAGAACCCTCCTGCTGCATCGTGCTAAGACTCGCTGGCTGAGGGCCCAGCTCAGGGGTAGAGTGGAATGGAGGCTTGGAGGGAACCCCCCAAGACCCCACTCCACCCACCGCCCCATCGCCATCACCCAACAAACATGCCACCAAATTCTTCTTGGGCCAACTGTCAGGACAGTCCCGCCCCAAAACCGTGGCTAAACAGCGAAGACCGTAACAATCAATAGCCTGCAGGCGCTGTTCGGTCAAAGGTGTCTGCAAAAATGCCCGGGCATCCCTCTCTCCACTTATAACACTCCCCTCCCTGAACATCTGTTGTACTTGCTGGTTACTAGGCTGTACCGTGTTATCCTCCCCCGTAAATGATGAGTCATTAGACATAGTGCTGGTTATACAATTGCTGTTCATAAAAAAAAAGAAGTGCTTATTACTAATTGCAGTCTCGACTCACAAAATGTTAAAGATGCTTGAATGACTCTACTCTAGACACCCCTAACGAAACAATCTGCAAGTCCACCAATACAATAATGACACAATAAAAATTCCTCCAATATGCAAGAAAATTCTAGCCAGCTCTACTAGGTAGCATAGAATAGTTCTCCAAAAAACATGTGATAGGATACTACTGAATCTTGTGCAAGGTCGCCATTTTGTTACGGCTGGATCGGCAATACATATTCGGGATTCTTGATCGTAGGACAGAAATGGCTTATGTGACAACGACACGCTCGATTCCAGTCCCAAATACTATATGCTCCAGACAACAAAAGCACCAACGCCCTACAGAGTTATCGTCTATGGTAACGAGGTACCTTAACTCGGCGAAAGTGTACAACAGGGGTAGGCTATGAGGCTAAACTCCCTCAGACATTTATAGGTTACGTTATTACTAAAGAAATGCAATACTCAAGAAACTACGTTAATATTAAGCCTCTAATAATGTAGAATAGAAGCAGGCTAAAGGTATGACAGGTGAAATGCTAAATGACAAATGTACACGCCTACTTGAAAGCGCGTGCACTAGAATAACTGTCCCCTACTAACATGCACTAGCATGTAGCATACAAGATGTTCATGATCCAGTAGATACCTAATAATACACATGGAAGGAACATAAATAGTAGTCACTTATTGTAATAATGAATCTATACTTGGAATAACTAAAAGGTTGCAGGCAACAGTACTGCGCCGGTAGCATACTACCGCATAGGCTACTTCGCTTCTCTCACTCTGTCTCCCCTCTGAGTCTGTATGCGCCCTACGCAACAGAACTCCGGACACAGCAGCAAAACGACAGTGCAGTTAATTGATACATGAAAGTATTAATAGTGTTGTCTTGTGTGTGAGTAATGTGTATTGTAAAGTGTTACATACATAAACTTAAAGAGAGCTGCAATGCATAGTAAAATAAAGATATAACCCACTCATCATCCCCATGTGTTCTAGCTAGCAGGCCAAGTCACGGGAACAACGAGTCCCAGCACCGAAAGCGAGAACCCAGGAAAAGACTGCAGAGAACACAAGGACAGATAAATTACGTTACTCTACTATACCGGCACTACGAGCGAGCTGTAGTCTCTGGTACTACACTCGCTCCTGGCTCGGTAGGCAAATCAAGGCTAAGTCCTCGCCCCTCTACAGACAACTCCTGGGCATGGTCGGGCTCTTACACATGGCACTAGTCTAGTCACAAATTGGATGATGAGCTGGGCATATAACTCGTGAACATGTAGAACGTTCACCAACTATCCTCATCAAGAAGATCGCTGTTCACATTAACCCCTTAAATCTAATACATGTAAATATATGCTTGTCCTAAGAGTAATACGAGAGGTGAGTGCTGAAACTCCTTTAGGACCTCAAGGGAAGGGTATGCATTTAAATAGAGAGAAGAATGAAATGAGAGTAATGTCGTCAGAGAGAAAGAGTGCAACCGTGAGAAATTGGGAGAGAGGGCAAGGGATGTTAGAATCTCAAAGGTTCTAGGCAACCTGGTCATAGAGCACACAGCGAGCCTCCAGGCAATGTGCTGTACGACAACATGGGCAGCCCAGACAGCATAGGCAGGCGGCAATGTACTACCAACCCTGTCGCACCTAGCTATAAGCGCAGGGCTGCCAACCGGTCCATACGTCTGGCAACCACCCCCCCGGCAGCGTGGCGCACCGCTACCCTCTCGCTCTGAAGTCTAACTCACTCTCTCTCTCTGAATTCCTATCATCTCATCTATCAACTTCTCTATTGATACTACATATTAAATGGAAGGTCTCGACATGGCTTAAAACAAAACCCACCACTGGTTAGCAAATGACGAGACCTTTGCAGAGATACAAAGAACATAGTTATACGTTGTCACACTCAATATAAGCAGCCAGCATGGTACACGGTCCGTGACGGTACAGTGGAGTACCAAGGAGTACAATCAGGTTACGTTGCTACGCACTGGGTGCGTCACAACTTACTCTAGTTGTATTGCGGGAGTGAGCATTGCTCGTTATTTCCCGCCTCCTATATGTGTAGGTGTTATATGTATCGTTGGAATGGCTGTGGATGTGTGTGTAGTCTGTATTTTTAGCCAATTGGCGATATCGGAAACGAAGGCTTAGGGTGGATCTGTATGGTACCATTCTCACTATAGACGGTACCGTCTCGCCCGAAGGCTTAGGTAGCCATCAGCTTAGGTGAACCATATGGTACCCATCTCGCCTTGTACCATTTTTGCCAACCCCAGATGGGACGTCACAACGTCGTCCACTTATTCCAGGTACCTATTTACAGCTAGGTGAACTGAGGCTAACACATGAAAGGAGACAAGCCCAATTTGTCTCCGCCCGGCCGGGGATTGAACCCCCGGCCCCTCGTGTGTGTGTGTTATTCACTTGCTTGTTTCGTCAAGGGGAATCCACGCAATGCGAGCTAAGCTCATTATTATCGCGCCTCCTTAACTGGGAATGTATTGTGTGAAATGCATGTTAAGTGTTTATGTATCGTTGGAATGGCTGTGGATGTGTATGTAGTCTGTATTTTAGCCAATTGGCGACATCTGGAAACGAAGGCTTAGGGTTAATCTGTATGGTACCATTCTCACTACGGTACCAGTCTCACCCGAAGGCTTAGGTTGACCAGTAGCTTAGGTGAACCATATGATACCCATCTCGCCTTGTACCATTTTTGCCAACCCCAGATGGGACGTCACAACGTCGTCCACTTATTCCAGGTACCTATTTACAGCTAGGTGAACTGAGGCTAACACATGAAAGGAGACAAGCCCAATTTGTCTCCGCCCGGCCGGGGGATTGAACCCCCGATCCCTCGTGTGTGAGACGAGAGCGCTACCTACTAGGCTACGGGCTGTGTGTGTGTGTGTGTGTGTTTGTGTTTTGAAAGGCATTGTACACTGTTGCTCAGCTTAAGTGTTTGCTCACCTACGTGTCTCTATGGGTTTGTGGGTTTCCAAAAGCCTTCGTGTCAGCTTTAATGTTTGTACAAGTGATTGTTTGCCTGGTAAATATAAACAAAGGCAAGCGCAGAGAGCAAGATAAACCGGGTTAGAGCGGAAGTAATTAGTAATAGATAACTGTCAACAACTTGGTTTTTGTTTTACACAGAGGCACACTAGTTAGTTGTATATTTACGTAATTTAGCGAATAGTAAAAATAGTGAGCCCTCGAGAATGTGATCCACAACAACTATAACTATGATAATAAAAGTTGTAAACACAAGTGACACATCCGTATGGCCTCAAACTCCTAATTATTTCTCATTTTGAGGAATACAATGAAGCTGGGAAGATTTAATGATTATTATAGGACACATTGCATATCTCTAAAACATATCCCCAGCCACTCAATCCATTAAAAACCTTCCTCTGCCACTCCCTTCCTCTCCAGCCATTCACCAACATCACCCATATTCCACACTCTACCCCCCCCCCCCCCCCCCCAAACACACACACTAATACAAGAGATCGGCCAACCTCTTCCACATTGGTGCGCCTGGTGTCATTAGCCTACTTTTACACCTAAATATACCTATTGTATACTCATAATTATCCTTCTTCTTTGTTGTGTCAATATGTTGTGTGGGCAAATGACCCGAGGGCGTTCAATCTCAGTGTAAGTTTATTATTTTATGTTTGTGATAAGTTGTTTGAATGTTATTGTCAATATTGTGTGTGGGCAAATGACCTGAGCAATTCTATAATAAAAAAGATCGGTCAACTTCTTCCACATTGGTGCCTTCTGGTATCATTAGCCTACTTTTACACTTAACTATGTCCATAATCATAGTCATCCTTTTGCTATACAGTATACATAGTTTGGTCTATTAATTGATTACCTTCATTAATTACAACCATACGAAGGTATATGAATGACGATATGGGGTAACATTGTGTGTGTGTAAGAGTGAGTTAGTCAGTTAGTTCTGGGGTTGAGTGTGTATTTATCATAACGTGTTATTTACTTGAATATTACTGTCTAATGAACATCTCATCCAATGGTAGAGAGGTATCCTGACCAGGATTCGAACCCCCTATCTCCACTGTATCCACTCAACCATAAGTGGATATAAGGGAAGCAACCTAAGTAGGTCGAATGGATACGGTGACCAATCCTCACAAAAATATCTGGAGAGAGTGGGTTCGAATCCTGGTCAGGATAAATATTAAATAATAATTCATTAAAAGGAGAACCATTGATAAAGTTCCCATCGCTCCCTGTCTATGATCATTACAGTAAATAATAAGATATATCCTACCCGTGTGAGTTACAGAGCTGGGCCTGGACACTGAAAGATGCCATACATTAAGGCGAAGTGAGAGGCATAGGCTAGCAAACCAATCAATACCTTGCCAACGATGTCATAACTTACCCATCTTCAAAAATTGTAGGCTGTCGTAAGTTATCCACAGTTATGACCTTTGTTTAGTATTACTGGCGTTAGCTTAACGATGTACTTTTAGGATGTGGTTATCATAACAACCTTCACAACAATTATTTCACTTTACCAAGTTACCAGCTATGGGGTATGTGCCCGAGTACATACATACATACATACATACATACATACATGCATACATACATACTACCAAGAAATCCCTGTTCCTCCCTGCGTGTCGTAACTAAACTTAAGTTATGCCACGTTATCGATTAAGATGAAAATGTGTGTGTGTGTGTGTGTGTGTGTGTGTGTGTGTGTGTGTGTGTGTGTGTGTGTGTGTGTGTGTGTGTGTGTGTGTGTGTGTGTGTGTGTGTGTGTGTGTGTGTGTGTGTGTGCTGCAGGTTCATGTTAAAAGTTTGTCGGACTATGCAAATAAGTTGACGAAATTTTTTGCATAATGTTAGATCAATGTTCAGATGTGTAAACAGCAGGTGAATTCACACGTACACACCTAGTTTATCTTTTATATATATGTATACTCACTGGTAGATTATAGCTAAGGCTGATGAATAATGAATCAATTAATTTATTGAATAAGTCGAGATGACTTTTCTATCTTGTGCTCATGTGGTGGTGGCCTCAAGGGATCCACCAACGCCTATCCTCCATTATTCCACGGAAAATTTGAGTCCTAATATTATGATGGTGAAGGTTATGTGCCTGACAGACTCTAGGATGGTGCCATGGTGGGGTCACGGTAACTTTGAGAGGGAGAGGAAATATAATTATACTGTATATACTTTCAAAGTTAAAATAAGTTATTCTATAATTATACTGTACATCACAAATCATATTACTTATAGGTCTTAATATTATTCTGTCTGAATGATAGTATGTTAATTCTAAGTATGGCTAATTACAATAGTTCAATTTATATTTTACTTTAAATTTCAATGGAACTAACGAGTATTGCTCCCTGTGCCATTGATACAGTAATAGAAGCATTTCAATAGAACTAACGAGTATTGCTCCCTGTGCCATTGATACAGTAATAGAAGCATTTCAATAGAACTAACCAGTATTGCTCCCTGTGCCATTGATACAGTAATAGAAGCATTTCAAAAGAACTAACGAGTATTGCTCCCTGTGCCATTGATACAGTAATAGAAGCATTTCAATAGAACTAACGAGTATTGCTCCCTGTGACATTGATACAGTAATAGAAGCATTTCAATAGAACTAACGAGTATTGCTCCCTGTGCCATTGATACAGTAATAGAAGCATTTCAATAGAACTAACGAGTATTGCTCCCTGTGCCATTGATACAGTAATAGAAGCATTTCAATAGAACTAACGAGTATTGCTCCCTGTGCCATTGATACAGTAATAGAAGCATTTCAATAGAACTAACGAGTATTGCTCCCTGTGCCATTGATACAGTAATAGAAGCATTTCAATAGAACTAACGAATATTGCTCCCTGTGCCATTGATACAGTAATAGAAGCATTTCAATAGAACTAACGAGTATTGCTCCCTGTGCCATTGATACAGTAATAGAAGCATTTCAATAGAACTAACGAGTATTGCTCCCTGTGCCATTGATACAGTAATAGAAGCATTTCAATAGAACTAACGAATATTGCTCCCTGTGCCATTGATACAGTAATAGAAGCATTTCAATAGAACTAACGAGTATTGCTCCCTGTGCCATTGATACAGTAATAGAAGCATTTCAATAGAACTAACGAGTATTGCTCCCTGTGCCATTGATACAGTAATAGAAGCATTTCGATCATAATACTATTATACCGCCTTTAGTCTGGTAAGATGACAATATGACAGGACAGCGGAAGGACATACAGTGTGCGAACAAGATTATAGGGAAAAAAGGAAACACGGATATTATGGAGGGAAGGAGGGAGACAGATTATAAGGTACCAACATGATTGACTGAGGGAGGTATTGGGGGCCCTGGGGTGAGTACAGACCAACAGTATGACTGAGACAGATGAGTTGGGCTAGAGGTGAGGGAGGTATTGGGGGCCCGGGGGTGAGTACAGACCAACAGTATGACTGAGACAGATGAGTTGGGTACTAGAGGTGAGGGAAGCAGATTATGAGATTCTTGGGTATGATAGGCTACTACAGACGCTTCATAAAAGGTTACTCAACGGTGTTGGCACCTCTCACAGATTTGTTATCTAAAGACAAAAAGTTTTTGTGGGCACCTGAGTGTGAAAAGGCTTTCACTTTGGTGAAACATTTGCTATGTACTCACCCGATACTCAGGGCCCCAGACTTTAACAAGCCTTTTCAGCTGGCAACAGATGCTAGTGGTGTAGGGGCTGGTGCCGTCTTGCTACAGACAGACAATGAAGGTGTGGAACACCCAGTAAGTTTCTTTTCTAAGAAGTTCAATGCTGCACAAAAGAACTATTCTACAATAGAAAAGGAATTACTGGCGATTTTGCTGTCGCTCAGGCACTTCGAGGTGTATGTTCCAGCCTATGGCCCAGTTGTGGTTATCTACACTGATCATCACCCTTTGAGATTCCTGAATCAATTTCACAATCGCAATATGAGACTGACCAGGTGGTCTTTGATGTTGCAGGAGTATAACCTGGACATCCATCATATTGCTGGATGTGACAATGTGATCGCGGATTGTTTATCAAGGGTGGATGATCAGTCGTAGGCTATCACAGGTGTGGGGGTTTGAGTGGAGGAAAATAGGCTGCCCTGATAGTGCAGCCAGAAAAAAACATATTAAAATATAAAAATCATATAAAAACTCTTTCTTTTGATATAGGTAATCGTATAAGTTTGTCATAGCCTATAGAGTTTGAGTAGTCCACGAACTATCAAACGGTTGAGCTGCTGTAAGCTCGCTCTGGGAGCATGATATTGTGTCTTTTTGCTATTGTTGGGAGGAGTTATAAAATGTGAATTTATTTTTTAATAATAAGATGTGTTTTGGTGATAAACTCAGCTTTGTTTTAGTGCCATGCGGTCGCTGGGCGTGAGGGGCTTGATGGGGTTCTGTGTTTGTCAGATTTTAGCTCAGGGTTGAGCGAGTAAAATCTTGGGGGAGGTGTGACGCATGTCCACGTGTGAGCATGCTGTACAGAACGCCTAGTCATGCCCCACTCTCGCTAGGATCGTCAGGGCAGGAACTTTGGCTGTAGTCTATGTAGAGTTTCCTAACTTAGTTCATGTGAGCCGTTGTACTATAAGTATTATGAATATGTATTTTGTTTTCATCTGAGTCAACGAGTTCTATTTTATATCATTAGTTATAAGTATTGTGTGTAAAACTTACTTGTAATGATGGGAAGAGAAACAGCCACAGTTGGGGGTCAGTGGGTGCGCCAGGCGGGAGGTGGACCTAACTCACTCGCATTCCTCCCTCCCTCAGTGCTAGGGGAGCCTTTGTGTATCCCAGAGGAGAGAGAGAAATTACGTAATGGTTGTCAGTGGGCGGTCCTTAGTAGTTCACGTTGGGCTCACTAGAGGGCCGGGTATAAAAGGGAAGTCTAGCCATTTTTTCATCAGAACTCATTAGGCAGAGCGACTTCTCATTTCCCTTGCTAACTATATTATATTCTTCTGACTGATGGGAACTTTCTCTACTACCTTACATTCTTATCTCCTCTTTTCCCTGCCTGTTTAACTTCCATGGTCCCATTGGTGCAGAGCTAGTCAGCCAACGTATTATCGCTTGAGTTCGCACGAGATACTTGCCTATTAGATAGCCTATTTTGGAAGGGTTAACTTAGAATAGGATTGATTTATGTTTGTTGCACTTATATATGCATTTCCCTGTGTGTTATTATTATTATTCCTGTTTTCTGCTAGTCTAGGTAATGCTAGACTGGGGTAAGGCTTTTCTGTGTTACGAGTTGTTGTTTGATGCAGTGGTTAAGCGATAAACCTGCATACTCGTTTCGGTTCAGTGAAGCCTAGGTTGTTTTCGCGGCTGACTGTGTTGAGTTAATAATTTACAGTGCGTGAGGGCAAGAGCCTAACCACCCTGTATTTTATTAACAGTTTGTTTTTACTTTGTCAAGGAGCCGGGAGAAAACCAGATACAAGGGATCTGGATTTCTCAAAGTGCACTTGTTAGTTTTAACGTAATACTTTAAACAGTCGTGAGGACTTCGCTAGGCTACGAGCCATTTTTGCTCAGTCACTGCTACCTTTTTGCCTACAGTACCCCAGCTAGACTTTACTCGATTAGTAGATACAGAATAGTATTGAAGCTTTCCTTATGTATGATATTGTTTATGCACTATTGATTTCATGTGTTGCAAGCTTGGCTACTTTAGTGATTAGTGGCCCACGAGCACAATCCGAGTAGGCTATTGCCGTTGCATTTGCGGAGTACTTCTTTTTAATGTTTGCCATTTACTATTGCATATTCTTTTAATTATTCTTATGCCAATTTAAGCCTTTAATAGTATTTAATTGCCAGTGTTTTTGCTTATTGAATTACTGTTCAAAATCCGATACGTACTTCTTACGAGCATCCGAGAAGCATCTAACTTTTTTCAGAAGATTCCTTGCTCGATGCTTAAGGACTATTAATTAACGTAACGTAATAGTGCCGATCCGAAGTAGAGGGTGGAGGACTTCTTAAGTTCATAGTCAAGGGTGGATTACTTCGGCTTCGGCCAACACTATTCTTTGGTGTTGTTGTTTCTTACTTCATTGTTTGATTGTTGACCAGACTAGATCATTCCTGTCTCTTTATTAGTCAACAACAGAGTTCTTGTATACCCCGTTATAGCAGATTGAACTCTGGAGGGTATTGGTGTTTTTTGTTCGGCTGGCAGTACTCAGGGGTTGGGATCGTGTTTCCGTTGTGGCAGCGAGCCGTATTCGAGTCCTGATTGAGAGCCCTTGTGTATCCGAGTGCCAGTTCGTAACAATATATATATATATATATATATATATATATCACTTTCATGATTTTTTTTTGTGTTTTCCCTGTTCTTGCTCTGTCTTGAGTCGGCTACCCCCAAAATGGGGATTGGGCCTGAGCATATAGATAGATAGATCGACTTTCATGATTATCTCTCTCTCCGTCTCCCTCCCTGGCTATCTATCTCATTAGGTGAACATCTTTCACACTGACCTCGCCTCAGGTTATTCTCTATTTCTGTCCCTCTCTATTTTTAGTGAGTTTCCCCTCACTGACCAAGCCTCTTACCTTTCATAAACTCCTTACCTTTGCCACCAAGTACCCATAATGACCTGGGCCTGGAGCTAATCATTACCTCATCACCCATCTCTCCCTCTTTGCACCCTCTCTTTGAAACTGTCTCCTTCATTATTCTTCAAACAAATTACCTCTCTTCTATTTTCCCTATTCAATGCTTCTTGCTTTCCCCCATTATCTCTCTCTCTCTCTCTCTCTCTCTCTCTCTCTCTCTCTCTCTCTCTCTCTCTCTCTCTCTCTCTCTCTCTCTCTAGAGATAATGGGGGAAAGTAAGTAGCATTGAATAGGGAGTAGTAGTAGTAGCGGTAGTTGTAGTAATAGTAGTAGTAGTAGTGGTAGGGACAATGGATCTATCATCAGACTATTGTACATCATGGACAAACATTTACAGTAATAACCAAATTCTAACAACCTTCCAGTAGTGTAGTAGTAGTAGTGTAGTAGTAGTAGTAGTAGTAGTAGTAATAGTAGTAATAATAATGGATCTATCATCAGACTATTGTACATACTACTCTACTCTACTCTACTAATGTAGAGTACTAGAGTACACACTACTCTACATGTGTAGAGATGTGGTGAGCGAACCATCACTCATTCCCTTGGATGGAGAGATCATGCAGCACAGGACGGCCAACACATCCAATGAAGCAAGATTGGACGTTAGTGCAAGAGGCTTTTGGACAAATGCACAGCGAGCGTTCTTTGACATAAGAGTATTCGACCCAATGGCCCACAGCTACAGCGAGCTGTCTCTGGAGGCTGCACACAAGAGGAACGAACGAGAGAAGGTCAGGACATAATTATGGAGAAAGGATCTTACACGTCGAACATGGCAGCTTTACCCCACTAGTCTTCACCACATCAGGAGGGATGGGACCCAGGGCCCAGTGCTTCTATTCAAGGCTAGCAGAGATCATCGCAGAGAAGAAGCAACAGCCTAGGAGCCACGTCGTAGCCTGGATGAGATGCCGTCTATCTTTCTCATTGCTCAGATCAGCACTACTATGCCTGCGGGGAACAAGAAGGTCTGCACCACAACCAGTGACGATGGCAGAAGTAGACTACGAGGCAGCAGTGGCAGAGGGTCGCATAGGAAGGAGACTGGATTGAAGTTGCATGGTGTAGAATAGTAGTATCTGATGCTTGTGAAATTTAGTATGTGTACAATATTAAATATATGGTAGTGGTGGTGGTGATGGTGGAGGTAGTGATGGTAGTAGTAGTAACATGAAATGTATGAAAAATATTAAATAAAAATCAATGTAGTAGTAGTAAAAAAAAAAAGTAGTAGTAGTAGTAGTAGTAGTAGTAGTAATAATAATGGATCTATCATCAGACTATTGTACATCATGGACAATCATTTACGGTAATAACCAAATACTAACAACCTTCCAGTAGTGTAGTACCTGGTAGCGGACCTCAGGGTTGTTATACCGGTTTTAATGGAACAAACTGCCGCCGGTATTTCATGGTTGTAATAGCTCTTATTTTTGTAAGTGCATAGTTGTGTATTATTAACCTTTTTTAATATATATAGACTTACGGAAATATACTATTAGGCTACATACATTTTCTGTATACACATGCACTATAGTATACTGCGGGTACACATACACAAGTGTACACTAGTTCTAGGACACGAACCCATAAACAGTCAAACTTCCGTAGGTGTTTCTGACAACAGTAATTATTTTACAAACCATAATTTTACCAACACAGCAGGTATTATGATGTGTGTTCTATCTTTGGCTCCATTGATCATAAGCGGGCCAGTGTGGCTTTATCATATATATCAAGGTCAGATCATTCAAATTGCTGCCTATATAAAATATCTATATTCATATAGCATAAGGATTGTATGCACCTAACCCTGTTATAATAATCATTCAGGAGATTATGAACAGCATGTGTGACTTCGGGTAGATGGGACTTGTCAGTCTTGGCAACCCATCTAAGGGAGACAATCTTATAATAATCTGGGAGGACGGGACTCATCAGCCTTGGTCAGCAACCCGTCTATAGGAGTAAATCTTTTACAAATCCTTATTGCTCACTAAATGGTGAAGCAGGTTGGTGGAAGGACTAGTCACCCACCCCTGTTGAACAAATAGTGCTAACTAGATACATAGGGGGCCTCGGAATCAAACAAACACAACATTGAGTGGTCAATCATGTAAGTCCTTGAATAAACTGGCAGGATTTGTACATCTCACGGAAGACAGGTCCGTTTTGAGGCGTTTTGCGCATGGCCAGCCTCATATAGGAGAGTAAGGCGTCCGGCAATTGATAGATATAATTTATGAGCATAATTCCTTACACTAATGTTGACAGGTCAAACTGAGTGTACTGTATGTCCAAGTTTGTACACATTTACTGTCACTATGATATTGTTAGTGGTCATTTGAGAAAGAGCTCACTCTTCATTCTTACACTATTCACATCCACTTATCCATATATTCAGTTATCCACTCATGCATACAGCGTTTACTCTCACCTGCAGTATTGTATTTCCATTGGTCCAAGAAGGTAATGGGGGAGAAGGTGGTTGAAGATTGTTGGATGTTGATTTGTTTGGATTACCCTGAAAGAAACTATGGTACCTGATGCTAAATCGATAGTCAAATGTATGGATGTGCTTTTTTTTATTTATATAATTTATTAACATACACAGTAATATATACATTGATTAATTTATACTGTAAATAGATAAATAGATGTAGGATGTCTGAGGAATCACTTCATTAGGACAACAGTGCCTTCATCATTCTTGCTTGCTTTTCTAATGTAGGCTATATTATTCCAGCAATCTTGGTCAAAACACATCCTAAGCTAACGTAATGTATCATAAGAAGTTATCACCATATCATAACACCATTCCAGTGACTATTTTTTGCCCAGGTTAAATAACCTGCTGTGTCACTCTAATGACATACTATTAATCCAGCGTCATCCATGTGAACTTGATGTGACTGATAACTAATTGACTGACTGTCGATCAAAAGAAGATTATCCAATTCACAATTCAGTTAACTAATCCTATAATATTATATTGTGGACATCCAATGACTCTGGTGATATTAATTGGGCGTCATTAGTAAAGTCGGAGCCGTCAATAATTGTCATTCATTGTCAATATTTAATTCACTGTTCTATCGTGGAGTCAATATTAGGTGTAAGACTAGTTATTCCAAAATCATTGATATATTTTTAATTTGAGGCTGATAAGTAAAATATGATTTTTTTAATGAAGTTAAAAATAGAACTTCAGAGGCTATCAACCTTTCTGGATGATTACACCAGCACAATGCAAGTCAAAAATAGCGTCAGGACTGGAGCCCCTGTTCGGGAATTCCCTTTTGTAATAATTTAATATAGCACTATCTCTGCCACACAGACTTCCAAGGAGAAGGGTAAGTAACCAACACCAAAGTGTACAGTCAAGGTTTAGCCTTTTGAACCGTCAAATATAATAAAGAAATATATTAAATTCAAATACCGGTTACAAAAACATAATATAGAGTTTCAGTTCAGCCGGAAGCAGCTTCGAATATATATATATGTGAAAACAGATGTCCAGTATAATTCCCCCACTCCATCACCAGCTCTTTCGTGAAACAAAAATATGAAATTCTTATGTAAAATGTACCGATAATTATTATTTCTTGCAGTTAATAGATAATAATTGGTTCTACCGTTCTCTATCGTCCCATCACTTACATCATGATTTACCGATAACTATAATTATAGTAATGTTAACCTTGGTGTTCATATCATGGCTCTTTAGAATCTATTTATGTCTTGTGCTCCCTGCTGTACCTCTACCTTATCACATGGCTATCCGTTCTTCTCACTCTCTCTATCTCTCTCTCTCTCTCTCTCTCTCTCTCTCTCTCTCTCTCTCTCTCTCTCTCTCTCTCTCTCTCTCTCTCTCTCTCTCTTCCAGTAACGACTTCATAAAGGCTCACCTTTAAAAAGTTTTCCCTCGAGAAATGGTAGTATCAAAGTTTGCAAGGTAAGGTAAATGATGTCAAACTGGCAGGTAGGAAGGTTGTCAGGGAGCCACAAATGTTGTTAGGCTGGTGGGTAATTGTTGTTGTTGTCAGGGAAAACTGCTGTATGTAAAGGAAATTGTTCAGTTCTTCAGTGAGTCAGATATGTTGACTAATTGGTTGGGAGGAATGTTGTCAAGAGTAAATATGTTGTGGTAGGTATGGACACAACAATTTAAATAGCAAAAAATCTCATCACCCACGTAGATAACAAAGCTAAAAAATATAAATGATTCTATGCAGATAAAGAACAAGATTATCAGAGAATGTTGTTCAGTTGATTGACAAGTTCGTATTTTATTATCAATATTCAGTATAACAGGTACTTTTAATATATTCGCTGGTGTATACATTGTGTGCCGCAGTATCTGTTCGACAATATATTCACAGCCACATTGGAATCGCATTTGGAGAACCTAGAACCGTTTATTGTGTTGGGGAGGTGGAGAAGAGGGGGGGGGGGGGGTCAAAAGAGGAGGACGGGTGCAGGAAGATATGGCGTAGGAAGATATAAATAGTGAGCAGGTAGAGGAAGAAAGGGGAATTTCTGAAAGGGAAGAGCATAGACGATATGGAGATGTTGAGGATATAGAGGACATGGGGAAGAGATTGAGGGAAATATATAACGAACAGAGTTGGGAGACAGTGATACGAAATATATGAATACTATAGAAGAGGAAGAAGTGCGATGATAAGCAAGGACAAATACAAATTTCTGGTCTATCAGAGTGAGAGCTGAGCAATCTCTGCCATACCCATAGCGTACTCTGACTGTTCCTTTAACTTATATATTTTCTAGATCTCAAGTGACGGCATCTCTTCCGTGGATTGACCTCCCAATCTACCAAGATGGGAGGCCAAAGCGTCACATTTTTCCCTTGCTCCTCAACTTTCTCTTCATAATTGCTGAGGGGCACAGGCCCCTGGGTGGGGCTTTGGTTTCCCGGGCGTTTCCGCACCCTCCTCAGCTCCCCGCCATGGAGTGGCTTCGGTCACCCAGGCTTTATTGTGGTCGGCGGGGGGGGGGGGGGGGGGCGTTCGGTTATGGCTTTGGAATTGCTCGGGGCCTTGGGGCTGTTCGGCCAGGCAGCTTGGGGAACAACAACAACAACAACAAATTATAAGTGGAGAACTTGTATAGCTTTAAGGAGATAAGTATGAGCAGTAAATCCACATGGACAATTATATCATGGGGCGCCAGGTTGCAAGATGGAGAGGAAAGAAAGAATGTTATCGTGATGTTATGAAATGAAATATTATCATCTATAATGAAAGAGAGAGATTGTGTTGGTGACCCGATGACATGACCGTAGCTATATTCATAATGGATCACTGTTCTGAGTGTGTGTATCTTTTTGTTCGGCTGCTTGTTTACGTATATCGTATTTAGTATTACCGGTACTTGAACATTCTGTGTACAGTTTTCTCGGTGGGAACGGGTGGGGGGGGGGGGGTTTATTGAATGTTTTGTTATTGATTATTTGTCTTTCTCTCTGTTTCCTTATATGTTCATGTTTATTAGATTCCTGCATTATTATGTTGTTTAAAGTTTTCTTCACACCTATACTTAATTATCAACATTAAGATAACTATACGCAGGAACACAATTATTATAAGAAGGGGGATTTTGGGGATGTCATTTTAAGCTTGATGAAGGTCGAGGAAGGAAACTAAAGCAATAACAAATAATTAAATCGACCAATAAATACGCCCTCCCCCCTCAAACACACATTCTCCAATCCCACCCATTAACCCTTTCAAGCTCCAATACGCATTTCTTTTCTGTTTTCTGGTAATTATTAGACGATTTTGTTCAGATTAGGAAGGGAAACGTTATAGACTGCATCACCGTTGATTCATTTAAACTCCGCCTAGACAAATATCTCGCATCAAACCCGCGACTGACTGCGTTTGTAAATGAATAACTTTATTTTATCCCCCCCTCAGTTACTAACCCATCTGTCCCCTACTAACTTCCTAATCCTGCCACGGACATTAGTTCCAGGGCAGTAATTCCCTCTCCAATGTTCCCTTACCCACTCTAAACCACTGTTTGGACACTTGATCCTCAGTGTTTTGGAGGACAAGCAACCTAGAAGGGTCACTAGATCTGTTGTTGCTTGATTTCCTTTGTACTCCTTTGTATATGAAAGTCAGAGGGTTGGTTGAGATAGTCTTTACCGTTTTAATACCCACAGACAAATAGAAGGACATGATAATTATAAGAAAACTATCTATTCATTTCTAAAAGGGTAAGAGACAGAAATAGTCTTACCTTAATATTTATTAATCCTATTAACGTAAGACAAGAACCAAGAATAATAACTACATTAAATATAAATAAAAGGACATGATATAAGAAAACTATCTATTCATTTCAAAAAGGGTAAGAGATAGAAATATTCTTACCTTAATATTTATCTTTCAAGACTTTTTATAGAATTAATAGTCCTTCTTTAGATATAACTTATTCGGTTCATAACCATAGCCCTACTAAGCTTCGGTTAAATAATAATTCTTTATAAATACTACACGACTTTAATTAGTTTCAGTATTTTTCCATAATTAAAGAGTATCAGTCAATAAAGGATACCAAGTCCCAAGATCCAAAAGGAAAGGAAGCAACAACAGGAAATAATTTTATTAGATTTTACTTTCGTTTTGCCTTCAGCTGACTGATACCTTAATATATATCTCTGTGCTATCTAGTTTCATCAAGTTAACCACTTGAGGATCAAGATACGTAACAGAAGAGTGGCTGCATAAAATCGTCTAATGATAGCCAAAATAAATTGCTAAAACGCGTCAGAGCTTCAAAGGGTTAAATGATTAGACCTTCTGTATAGCTATATAATGTTATCGTTTAGCAGATAATTTCTCGATACCGGTACTTAAAGAAAATATATGTAACAACTATGTCTTTGCATTATATTAAGACAAAATTTAAATAAGTAGCACCATATTTCACTACAAAATCTTCAAAATATCTGAGAAATCTTGATGGGAACTTTGCATTTTTTTACCATCAACAAGATTTCCATTCCACATAACCATCCACCTTTCCATCTTTCCTCATCCACCCTTCTGAATAACCACCACATTCTACTATCCCATAAATTATCCACCTCCTCTTTAGCTATCTCCATCCTCACCCACCTATCCAATCAATCATCCACCTCTCCACATCCACCTACCCACCACCTCATCCACCCTACCCTATCAATCATCCACCTCTCCACCTCCTTACCCCACCAATAACTTCTCTCATCAATCATTCACCTCTTCAGCTATTTCCACCACCTGATCCACCCCTCCTACTCCACCCAGCCCACCACTTCATCACACATTCTTCTATCCACATTATAAACACACATTTCTTCTCTCCCACCTCTTCAGCTATTTCCACCACCTGATCCACCCTACGGGTAGGGTGTCATGCAACCGGGGGATCATCCACTTATTGCATGACTGAGGCTGGGAATTGGGGGCGCTCCCAACGCTCAAAGGGGGGGGGGGGGATATTTATAAATATGATATTTATCAATATGATATTGATATGATATTATCATATCATATGATATGATATTATCAATATCAATACGGGGGGGGGGGGAGGGGGGAGGGGAGGTGGAGGGAATAGGGAGAGGTAGATGGACAGAAAGATAGGGGGATGCGTATGGTTGAGGGAGGAGGGGGGGGGGGGTGCGTAGATGGATAGAGGGATAGATAGAGGTGAGGGTAGGTGGATAGATAGATAGGCCTAACTGTGGCATCAAACCCTGACAACAACACAACCACAACTACAACAACCACACCCACAACCACAATAACCACCACAACAACTACAAACTATTACTTCGTCTGAATTTACCGAGTACATCCTGCAAAGGGGGGGGGGGGGGGGGCAGGAGGAGGAGGAGGAGTTGAAGGACAATACAAGAAGAAAGGAAGGAAGGAAGGAAGGAAGGGAGGTAAAGAGGAATGAAGGAAGGAGCGAAATAAGAAGTAAGGAGGGATGGGATAATTATTGAAAAGAAGAAAGGAAGGCA
The DNA here is from genome assembly GCA_037953745.1 of Lithodes maja. Taxonomy (NCBI): domain Eukaryota; kingdom Metazoa; phylum Arthropoda; class Malacostraca; order Decapoda; family Lithodidae; genus Lithodes; species Lithodes maja. Next base: position 66,194 of record JBAKBP010007610.1, read on the forward strand.
GGGAGGACACATGGGAGGAAGGAAGGAAATAATGGAAAATGAGTGGTATGGGAAGGGGTAGGAGAGGGATGGGAGGGCAAAGAAGGGGTAGGAAAGGGATAGGAGAAGGAGTGAGATGGGAGGAGAAGGAGTGGTATGGAAGAGGTAGGAGAGGGATGCAAGGGAGAGGGATGGAAGGGAGGGGTAGTAGGATAGGAATGGGACAGGTAGTGGGAAAGGGATGGGAGGGGTAGTGGGGGAAGGGAATGGGACAGGGAATTCGGGATGGGAGGGGAGGGGAATGGTATTGATAAATTACGTTCAATGTAATGAGGGAAGGATGGGCTCAATGTAATGAAAAAAAGAGAGATATGGGAGGGGTAGTGGGATGGTAGGTGTGTTATGAGGGAAGTGATGGGTTGTAGGAGAGGGATGGTAGGGGTAGTGGGATGGTAGGTGTGTTATGAGGGAAGTGATGGGTTGTAGGAGAGGGATGGTAGGGGTAGTGGGATGGTAGGTGTGTTATGAGGGAAGTGATGGGTTGTAGGAGAGGGATGGTAGGGGTAGTGGGATGGTAGGTGTGTTATGAGGGAAGTGATGGGTTGTAGGAGAGGGATGGTAGGGGTAGTGGGATGGTAGGTGTGTTATGAGGGAAGTGATGGGTTGTAGGAGAGGGATGGTAGGGGTAGTGGGAGAGGGATGGGGTAGTGGGAGAGGGATGGGAGGGGTAGTGGGATGGTAGGTGTGTTATGAGGGAAGTGATAGGTTGTAGGAGAGGGATGGTAGGGGTAGTGGGAAAGGGATGGGGTAGTGGGAGAGGGATGGAAGGGGTAGTAGGAGAGGGATGGGAGGGGTAGTAGGAGAGGGATGGAAGGGGTAGTAGGAGAGGGATGGGAGGGGTAGTAGGAGAGGGATGGAAGGGGTAGTAGGAGAGGGATGGGAGGGGTAGTAGGAGAGGGATGGGAGGGGTAGTGGGATGGAAGGGGGTAGTATGATAGGGATGGGAGGGGTAGTAGGAGAGGGATGGAAGGGGTAGTAGGAGAGGGATGGAAGGGGTAGTAGGAGAGGGATGGGAGGGGTAGTAGGAGAGGGATGGGAGGGGTAGTGGGATGGAAGGGGTAGTATGAGAGGGATGGGAGGGGTAGTAGGCGAGGGATGGAAGGGGTAGTATGAGAGGGATGGAAGGGGTAGTATGAGAGGGATGGGAGGGGTAGTATGAGAGGGATGGGGTTAGTGGGTGAGGGACGAGGGGGTAGTAGGAGATGGATGGGAGGGGTAGTGGGAGAGGAAGATGGGGGTAGTGGATGAGGGGGGGATAGTAGGAGAGGGATGGGAGTGGGATGGATGGGGTAGTATGAGATGGATGGGAAGGTTAGTAGGAGAGGAGGATGGGGGTAGTGGATGAGGGGGGATAGTAGGAGAGGGATGGGAGGGGTAGTGGGAGAGGGATGGGAGGGGTAGTGGGAGAGGGATGGCAGGGGTAGTAGGAGAGGGATGGGAGGGGTAGTATGAGAGGGATGGGAGGGGTAGTGGGAGAGGAAGTGGTAGTAGGAGAGGGATTGGAAGGGGTAGTAGGAGAGGGATGGGAGGGTTAATGGGAGAGGGATGGGAGTGATAGTGGAAGAGGGATGGAAGGGGTAGTATGAGAGGGATGGGAGGGGTAGTATGAGAGGGATGGGGTTAGTGGGTGAGGGACGAGGGGGTAGTAGGAGATGGATGGGAGGGGTAGTGGGAGAGGGATGGGAGTGGGATGGATGGGGTAGTATGAGAGGGATGGGAGGTTTTAGTAGGAGAGGGATGGGAAGGTTAGTAGGAGAGGAGGATGGGGTAGTGGATGAGGGGGGGATAGTAGGAGAGGGATGGCAGGGGTAGTGGGAGAGAGATAGGAGGGGTAGTGGGAGAGAGATAGGAGGGGTAGTGGGAGAGAAATGGGAAGGTTGGTAAGAGAGGAATGGGGATAGTGGGTGACGGATGAGGGGGGGGATGAGGAGAGGGATGGGAGTGATAGTGGGAGAGGGATGGATGGGGTAGTATGAGAGGGATGGGAGGTTTTAGTAGGAGAGGGATGGGAGAGGGATGGGAGTGATAGTGGGAGAGGGATGGATGGGGTAGTATGAGAGGGATGGGAGGTTTTAGTAGGAGAGGGATGGGAGAGGTAGTGGGAGGGGAGGGGTAGTGGGAGAGGGATGGGAGGAGTAGTAGTAGAGGGATGGGAGAGGTAGTGGGAGGGGAGGGGTAGTGGGAGAGGGATGGGAGGGGTAGTGGGAGAGGGATGGTAGTGAGAAACGGATGTGTGGGGTTGTAGTTGTTTTATGGGTTATGAGGGAAGAGATGGGAGGGGAGGGAGGGAGTTTGTTGGAGAGGGAGGGGAGGGGGAGGAAGTTCGGGAAGGAGATCAAGTCATGACATACTGCCTGGTTACCGTTCCATGATTCGTGACACCACCCAGGGGGCCGGGCCCCAGATGATGACCTTCCTCACTTTCCGGCAGTTACAGTCCTACCTCGTTCTGTGATGACAGTGTCTTACTTAGTCTGAGTTAATTATGGGTTATTGGATGGGAAGGGTAGTAGGAGAGGGATGGAAGGGGTAGTAGGAGAGGGATGGAAGGGGTAGTAGGAGAGGGATGGGAGGGGTAGTAGGAGAGGGATGGGAGGGGTAGTGGGATGGAAGGGGTAGTATGAGAGGGATGGGAGGGGTAGTAGGAGAGGGATGGGAGGGGTAGTATGAGAGGGATGGAAGGGGTAGTAGGAGAGGGATGGAGGGGTAGTATGAGAGGGATGGGGTTAGTGGGTGAGGGACGAGGGGGTAGTAGGAGATGGATGGGAGGGGTAGTGGGAGAGGAAGATGGGGGTAGTGGATGAGGGGGGGATAGTAGGAGAGGAGGATGGGGGTAGTGGATGAGGGATGGGAGGGGTAGTGGGAGAGGGATGGCAGGGGTAGAGGGAGAGAGATGGGAGGGGTAGTGGGAGAGAAATGGGGATAGTGGGTGACGGATGAGGGGGGGATGAGGAGAGGGATGGGAGTGATAGTGGGAGAGGGATGGGAGAGGGATGGGAGTGATAGTGGAAGAGGGATGGAAGGGGTAGTATGAGAGGGATGGGAGGGGTAGTATGAGAGGGATGGGAGGGGTAGTGGGATGGAAGGGGTAGTATGAGAGGGATGGGAGGTTTTAGTAGGAGAGGGATGGGAAGGTTAGTAGGAGAGGAGGATGGGGGTAGTGGATGAGGGGGAGTGGATAGTGGGAGAAGGATGGGAGGAGTAGTGGGTGAGAGATGGGAGAGGTAGTGGGAGGGGAGGGGTAGTGGGAGAGGGATGGGAGGAGTAGTAGTAGAGGGATGGGAGAGGTAGTGGGAGGGGAGGGGTAGTGGGAGAGGGATGGGAGGGGTAGTGGGAGAGGGATGGTAGTGAGAAACGGATGTGTGGGGTTGTAGTTGTTTTATGGGTTATGAGGGAAGAGATGGGAGGGGAGGGAGGGAGTTTGTTGGAGAGGGAGGGGAGGGGGAGGAAGTTCGGGAAGGAGATCAAGTCATGACATACTAGAGTTCTGGCCTGGTTACCGTTCCATGATTCGTGACACCACCCAGGGGGCCGGGCCCCAGATGATGACCTTCCTCACTTTCCGGCAGTTACAGTCCTACCTCGTTCTGTGATGACAGTGTCTTACTTAGTCTGAGTTAATTATGGGTTATTGACAGGAAATTGGAGAGGGAGGGGAGGGGTAGTGGGAGAGGGATGGGATGGGTAGTAGGATGGTAGGTGTGTTATGAGGGAAGAGATGGGAGGAGAGGGAGGGAGTTAGTTAGAGAGGGGGAGGAAGTTGGAGAGGGATGGGAAGGGGAAGGGAATTGGAAAGGGTGATCAAGTCATGACATACTAGAGTTCTGGCCTGGTTACCGTTCCATGATTCGTGACACCACCCAGGGGGCCGGGCCCCAGATGATGACCTTCCTCACTTTCCGGCAGTTACAGTCCTACCTCGTTCTGTGATGACAGTGTCTTACTTAGTCTGAGTTAATTATGGGTTATTGGCAGGATATTGGGAGAGAGAAGGGGGGAGGGGGGAATTTGGAGAGGGAATGGAGGGTTAGGGAGGAAATGGTCAAGGGGGGGTGGGGGGGGGGTGGGGATCAAGTCATGACGTACTAGAATTCTGGATTGGTTACCGGTCCATGAGTCTTGACACCACCCAGGGCCCGGCCCCCCGGATGGTGTCCTCACTTTCCGGCAGTGACAGGCCTTCCTCGTTCTGTGATGACATAGTGTTAATTATTGGAAATTTGGAAAGATATGGAGTTGGAGGATGTTAGGGAGAGAAGAGCAATTATCCTACCCAGGTCATGAGCCTAAGTTAGCAATTATCCCACCCAGGTGTTACTGGGTCAGCATACAGAATACATACAATGAAATACATACACAATACATACAATGAAATACATACAATGAAATACATACACAAACCAGGTGATCAGTCTAGTCTGTTCGGTGGCCACCTAACCTATCACTGTCTGACCAAATCCTGAGTCACCCCCGGGCTCGATCAGCCAACCAGTCAGTAAGGCTCTCACCACTTACCGCTCGGCCGTGACTCGGCTGATATATTATAATCAAATGGGGCTATTTCCGCATAATGTTTTCCATGTTATTCATTATACAGTTATTTGTATATATATGTATTTGTCTTGTAAATGAGATATATGTATATTTATTTAAATAAACTTAATATTTGAGTATGCGAAATAATTATTAGCCTAAATATAATGTTAAGTATTTCCACCATATTATACAACAATGCATTGTGTGCGTTTTATGTTGTAATTCTATTCACTGGCTCTAGCTGAATAACATATGCATACGTATATTTTTTACAACTAATATACACCTTTTGTGTTTTAATACTCCATTAAACTCAGCATAGCGAGTATAGCTGATGGTGATTATACAGTTTGCAATAGAAATAAAGGTATATAAATAAGGCTGAGTGTAAGGCTATTTAGGCTCCATACATTATTGTAACGGGTTACATTCCACGGTTGTCACATTATTTGACAAAGTTTTCTACATTTCAAAATACTTGCATTAAATAGATACATACCGGTACATCCAGAGGACGATGGTGTTTTGAAAATGGTTGTAACTATAATATTTTCTGATATACTGAACTTATAATATAGCCTGCTCTGATAGTGTGTGACGTAATAATTATATATGATATCACGTACAAGCACAGTAGGCTGTATTATATGTTCCATATATCAGACAATGACAACATTACAGAACATAAGAGAATATCATCGTCTTCTGGACGTATGTATGTACTTCATGCAAGTGTTTTAAATGTAGGAAATATCGTAAATTAATTTAAAAACGTCTAAAATAAAAGTGAATAAACTATTTGTTGTCGTAATATGTGTTATACTCACCCGTAATATGTGTTATACTCACCCGTAATATGTGTTATACTCACCCGTAATATGTTATACTCACCCGTAATATGTGTTATACTCACCCGTAATATGTTATACTCACCCGTAATATGTGTTATACTCACCCGTAATATGTGTTATACTCACCCGTAATATGTGTTATACTCACCCGTAATATGTGTTATACTCACCCGTAATATGTGTTATACTCACCCGTAATATGTTATACTCACCCGTAATATGTGTTATACTCACCCGTAATATGTGTTATACTCACCCGTAATATGTGTTATACTCACCCGTAATATGTGTTATACTCACCCGTAATATGTTATACTCACCCGTAATATGTGTTATACTCACCCGTAATATGTGTTATACTCACCCGTAATATGTGTTATACTCACCCGTAATATGTGTTATACTCACCAGTGTTCATATACTGCTACAGTATTGGTGTTGTAACTTTAATAATACCACTAGCTTCTATACCTATGTTGCGTTTATTAGGCTATTATAAGAAACAAGTGATGTTTTTATATTTAACCCTAGTATTTTTAAACTACACTAAGTGCTGCCTTAAACCTTCATGAACGAAATAGGCAGAAACAAATTGTGATTTTTCAGAAACTAAATGATATTTATCCCTCTATCACAAATGATGACTGTTATTATCTTCATTGGATGTTTGGTTATCACTTATGGTTATAATACGGTGGTGACACCTGTATTATTAAACATGTGGCAAGGTTGTTACCAACACTATAGTGAACTAAGATAAAATAACCGTATGAGTGCTAATTTGTGATGAAAGACTAAATCACATTCAATTTCAGAAACATGACTATTTTGTTGAGCTTGTTTCGTTGATGAAGGTTTAGGGAAACATATATTGTAACATTTGGGAAGGGCTCTGCCAACGCTATATTGAACGAAGATAAAAACAGACTTAATTTGTGATAATGGACTCCAACACTGCATTTGCTACTGTCTATACAATAGTTAAAGGAGGATATTGTCATTGCTTCCAAAATACAGGTTCACAACGTAAACATTATACTGATAGTGCTACGGTCACACCTATTTATATATCGTTTACAATATAAGTTAACTGTTGAAATAATGATAAGATCGTGGATAAAGCAAAACATATCAAATTAAGAAGAACTGGACCCGAGGCCCTCAGCGTGAGAACCCTGGTTGTGATACCAACGCCAAAATAATTACTTCGGCAATAAAGTTCATACTACATTATTTATCAATCTTACCTTTATGACTTGTTATCATATTATTTAACGTTGTTACCGATAAATACAGTACTTCGATGTTTAATATGGCAACTAATTGAAGGTATTATTATTAATCATAATAATAATAATAATAATAATAATAATAATAATAATAATAACAAAATATGTATGATGCCCTGCCGGAGTTGGTGGTTGGAACGCGGGACTCAAAATATAGAGTTCACACCGCTCCAGACAGAACAGTTCACACCGCTCCAGACAGAACAGTTCACACCGCTCCAGACAGAACAGTTCACACCGCTCCAGACAGAACAGTTCACTCCGCTCCAGACAGAACAGTTCACACCGCTCCAGACAGAACAGTCACACTTCTTATCATCAACAACACAAACTTTTACCATATGAATATTTTCTACGTCTAAACCCTTTTATTACTTTTGATTTTATTTGTTCTACATGTGTGAAGGAGGCAATAGCAAAGTCTGTAACAAGTGTCTCCCAAAAATTTGAAAAAAGTGAAAGAGAGCCAAATTCAAAGTGCGTTAGAGTCTAAATACATGGACAAACGGAGCTTGAAGCAGTTTAAGTCATTGGATGAGGAAAAGACAGATTGAGTGAGAAAGTTACAGATCTATCTTGTTGATTAGAAGAAAGACAAGGGAAATTGGTTCACTCTTGGGTTAGACAGTTGGACAGAATACGGGTGGAAATCTGTTAAAGGGCAGGTATTTCTCTCTCTCCGTAATGGAGTAGATATACACAGAGAAAGCTCTATAGAACATTGCTTCTTGTAATAGAGAGAGAGAGAGAGAGAGAGAGAGAGAGAGAGAGAGAGAGAGAGAGAGAGAGAACATTGTTGTGGGTGTGTTGTACTAGTGAGAACAATACAAGAAATTAAAAGTTATATGTAACAGATTCATTATAACAAACACACGATTGCCTTCAGTTTAAGTATATATATATATATATGTGTGTGTGTGTGTGTGTGTGCGTGTTTCGGTGTAGAATATCTCACAAATACGCATGAGTTACATGAATGAAGGTAATGTCTGGAGCCACACTATCATTAGCTTGCTATATGAGGTCTGACCGGTATGGAGGTCACAATATTGACATAGGGGTACACTGTACCGGCTATGGTACACCAGGTACTCGTTATATTAATAGTAGATTGTGTTGAGGGTTGTAGATAGTGTCTGGAGCAACAATATAATTAGCTTGCTATATGAGGTCTGACCGGTATGGAGGTCACAATATTGACATAGGGGTACACTGTACCGGCTATGGTACACCAGGTACTCGTTATATTAACAGTGGATGGTGTTGAGGGTTGTAGATAGTGTCTGGAGCCACAATATCATTAGCTTGCTATATGAGGTCTGACCGGTATGGAGGTCACAATATTGACATAGGGGTACACTGTACCGGCTATGGTACACCAGGTACTCGTTATATTAACAGTGGATGGTGTTGAGGGTTGTAGATAGTGTCTGGAGCCACAATATCATTAGCTTGCTATATGAGGTCTGACCGGTATGGAGGTCACAATATTGACATAGGGGTACACTGTACCGGCTATGGTACACCAGGTACACGTTATATTAACAGTGGATGGTGTTGAGGGTTGTAGATAATGTCTGGAGCCACAATATCATTAGCTTGCTATATGAGGTCTGACCGGTATGGAGGTCACAATATTGACATAGGGGTACACTGTACCGGCTATGGTACACCAGGTACACGTTATATTAACAGTGGATGGTGTTGAGGGTTGTAGATAATGTCTGGAGCCACAATATCATTAGCTTGCTATATGAGGTCTGACCGGTATGGAGGTCACAATATTGACATAGGGGTACACTGTACCGGCTATGGTACACCAGGTACTCGTTATATTAACAGTGGATGGTGTTGAGGGTTGTAGATAGTGTCTGGAACCACAATATCATTAGCTTGCTATATGAGGTCTGACTGGTATGGAGGTCACAATATTGACATAGGGGTACACTGTACCGGCTATGGTACACTAGGTACTCGTTATATTAACAGTGGATGGTGTTGAGGGTTGTAGATAGTGTCTGGAGCCACAATATCATTAGCTTGCTATATGAGGTCTGACCGGTATGGAGGTCACAATATTGACATAGGGGTACACTGTACCGGCTATGGTACACCAGGTACTCGTTATATTAACAGTGGATTGTGTTGAGGGTTGTAGATAGTGTCTGGAACCACAATATCATTAGCTTGCTATATGAGGTCTGACCGGTATGGAGGTCACAATATTGACATAGGGGTACACTGTACCGGCTATGGTACACCAGGTACTCGTTATATTAACAGTGGATTGTGTTGAGGGTTGTAGATAGTGTCTGGAGCCACACTATCATTAGCTTGCTATATGAGGTCTGACCGGTATGGAGGTCACAATATTGACATAGGGGTACACTATACCGGCTATGGTACACCAGGTACTCGTTATATTAACAGTGGATTGTGTTGAGGGTTGTAGATAGTGTCTGGAGCCACACTATCATTAGCTTGCTATATGAGGTCTGACCGGTATGGAGGTCACAATATTGACATAGGGGAACACTGTACCGGCTATGGTACACCAGGTACTCGTTATATTAACAGTGGATTGTGTTGAGGGTTGTAGATAGTGTCTGGAGCCACACTATCATTAGCTTGCTATATGAGGTCTGACCGGTATGGAGGTCACAATATTGACATAGGGGAACACTGTACCGGCTATGGTACACCAGGTACTCGTTATATTAACAGTGGATTGTGTTGAGGGTTGTAGATAGTGTCTGGAGCCACAATATCATTAGCTTGCTATATGAGGTCTGACCGGTATGGAGGTCACAATATTGACATAGGGGTACACTGTACCGGCTATGGTACACCAGGTACTCGTTATATTAACAGTGGATGGTGTTGAGGGTTGTAGATAAGTGTCTGGAGCCACAATATCATTAGCTTGCTATATGAGGTCTGACCGGTATGGAGGTCATAATATTGACATAGGGGTACACTGTACCGGCTATGGTACACCAGGTACTAGTTATATTAATAGTGGATTGTGTTGAGTGTTGTAGATAGTGTCTTGAGCCACAATATCATTAGCTTGCTATATGAGGTTTGACCGGAATGGAGGTCACAATATTGACATAGGGGTACACTGTACCGGCTATGGTACACCAGGTACTCGTTATATTAATAGTGGATTGTGTTGAGGGTTGTAGATAATGTCTGGAGCCACAATATCATTAGCTTGCTATATGAGGTCTGAACGGTATGGAGGTCACAATATTGACATAGGGGTACACTGTACCGGCTATGGTACACTAGGTACTCGTTATATTAATAGTAGATTGTGTTGAGGGTTGTAGATAGTGTCTGGAGCCAAAATATCATTAGCTTGCTATTATGAGGTCTGACCGGTATGGAGGTTACAATATTGACATAGGGGTACACTGTACCGGCTATGGTACACCAGGTACTCGTTATATTAATAGTGGATTGTGTTGAGGGTTGTAGATAGTGTCTGGAGCCAAAATATAATTAGCTTGCTATATGAGGTCTGACCGGTATGGAGGTCACAATATTGACATAGGGGTACACTGTACCGGCTATGGTACACCAGGAACTCGTTATATTAATAGTGGATTGTGTTGAGGGTTGTAGATAGTGTCTGGAGCCAAAATATCATTAGCTTGCTATATGCGGTCTGACCGGTATGGAGGTTACAATATTGACATAGGGGTACACTGTACCGGCTATGGTACACCAGGTACTCGTTATATTAATAATGGATTATGTTGAGGGTTGTAGATAGTGTCTGGAGCCACAATATCATTAGCTTGCTATATGAGGTCTGACCGGAATGGAGGTCACAATATTGACATAGAGGTACACTGTACCGGCTATGGTACACCAGATACTCCTTATATTAATAGTGGATTGTGTTGAGGGTTGTAGATAGTGTCTGGAGCCAAAATATCATTAGCTTGCTATATGAGGTCTGACCGGTATGGAGGTTACAATATTGACATAGGGGTACACTGTACCGGCTATGGTACACCAGGTAATCGTTATATTAATAGTGGATTGTGTTGAGGGTTGTAGATAGTGTCTGGAGCCACAATATCATTAGCTTGCTATATAAGGTCTGAACGGTATGGAGGTCACAATATTGACATAAGGGTACACTGTACCGGCTATGGTACACCAGGTACTCGTTATATTATTAGTGGATTGTGTTGAGGGTTGTAGAGAGTGCCTGGAACCACAATATCATTAGCTTGCTATTTAAGGTCTGACCGGTATGGAGGTCACAATATTGACATAGGGGTACACTGTACCGGCTATGGTACACCAGGAACTCGTTATATTAATAGTGGATTGTGTTGAGGGTTGTAGATAGTGTCTGGAGCCAAAATATCATTAGCTTGCTATATGCGGTCTGACCGGTATGGAGGTTACAATATTGACATAGGGGTACACTGTACCGGCTATGGTACACCAGGTACTCGTTATATTAATAATGGATTATGTTGAGGGTTGTAGATAGTGTCTGGAGCCACAATATCATTAGCTTGCTATATGAGGTCTGACCGGAATGGAGGTCACAATATTGACATAGAGGTACACTGTACCGGCTATGGTACACCAGGTACTCGTTATATTAACAGTGGATTGTGTTGAGGGTTGTAGATAGTGTCTGGAGCCACAATATCATTAGCTTGCTATATGAGGTCTGACTGGTATGGAGGTCACAATATTGACATAGGGGTACACTGTACCGGGTATGGTACACCAGGTACTCGTTATATTAATAGTGGATTGTGTTGAGGGTTGTAGATAGTGTCTGGAGCCATAATATCATTAGCTTGCTATTTAAGGTCTGACCGGTATGGAGGTCACAATATTGACATAGGGGTACACTGTACCGGCTATGGTACACCAGGTACTCGTTATATTAATAGTAGATTGTGTTGAGGGTTGTAGATAGTGTCTGGAGCCACAATATCATTAGCTTGCTATATGAGGTCTGACCGGTATGGAGGTCACAATATTGACATAGGGGTACACTGTACCGGCTATGGTACACCAGGTACTCGTTATATTAATAGTGGATTGTGTTGAGGGTTGTAGATAGTGTCTGGAGCCACAATATCATTAGCTTGCTATATAAGGTCTGACCGGTATGGAGGTCACAATATTGACATAGGGGTACACTGTACCGGCTATGGTACACCAGGTACTCGTTTTATTAATAGTGGATTGTGTTGAGGGTTGTAGATAGTGTCTGGAGCCACAATATCATTAGCTTGCTATTTAAGGTCTGACCGGTATGGAGGTCACAATATTGACATAGGGGTACAGTGTACCGGCTATGGTACACCAGGTACTCGTTATATTAATAGTAGATTGTGTTGAGGGTTGTAGATAGTGTCTGGAGCCACAATATCATTAGCTTGCTATATGAGGTCTGACCGGTATGGAGGTCACAATATTGACATAGGGGTACACTGTACCGGCTATGGTACACCAGGTACTCGTTATATTAATAGTGGATTATGTTGAGGGTTGTAGATAGTGTCTGGAGCCACAATATCATTAGCTTGCTATATAAGGTCTGACCGGTATGGAGGTCACAATATTGACATAGGGGTACACTGTACCGGCTATGGTACACCAGGTACTCTTATATTAATAGTGGATTGTGTTGAGGGTTGTAGATAGTGTCTGGAGCCACAATATCATTAGCTTGCTATTTAAGGTCTGACCGGTATGGAGGTCACAATATTGACATAGGGTACACTGTACCGGCTATGGTACACCAGGTACGCCATATATTAATATTGGATAGCTACAGTACTCCACTGTGAACACCATGTGATTGTAAGCAACAGAGCTAATGTTTCATTGCATACTGCAGTATATTTGTCTATTAAACTGTTAAAATATAGTCCTACCCGGGTATAAGTTAATTCCAAGCGTGAACTACCTGTAGCCTAACTACTAGTAGTCTATGTGTTAGTCTTAATATCTATCATATAAAACAGTATTAACAAAGTAGGCCTAGGCACATTTTAATAATATAGAATAAAGCAATCATAGCCTATGAATGATAGCATTGATTAAATTAGTTACAATATTATAAGAACATAAGAACATAAGAAAATGGGAGTCTGCAGAAAGCCGATTGGCCTACACAAGGCAGATACCTGTCACACCCAACCCTAATTATAAGCCCAGCTTAAAAACACCATTAGGACTTACCTCACCGAAACGGTCAGAGGTTAGAAAAACGGGGATCTGCAGATCCCACACCTGGGTCACACCTGACAGATCACCCTCACACCAAACCCATCTCGTCCATATGCCTATCTAATTGTATCTTAAAGCTCCCTATCGTTCTTGATCCCACTATAGCACTTGGTAGTCCATTCCACCAATTAACGTAAGTCCATTCTTAACGCAGGATTACGGGGTCTGCAGAGCGCTGATTGGCCCAACCCTTCTCGTCCATATGCTTATCCAATTTTATCTTAAAGCTCCCTACCGTTTTTAATCCCACTATAGCAATTGGTAGTCCATTCCACCCATCTACAACTCTGTTACCAAACCAATATTTGCCTATATCTTTTCTGAAACTAAATTTATCTAATTTGAAACCATTGGTACGAGTTCTTTCGCTATCACTGAGCTTTAGTACATTTGTCATGTCCCCTTTGTTAATCCCACTAACCCTGAATCTATGTCCATTCTGTAATAAGGACACCAAAATTGAACAGCATAATCCATATGGGGTCTCACTAATGACAAGTAAAGTTTTAAGATAACATCAGCAGTTCTGTTACTCACACTCCTAGAGATGAACCCGAGAATCCTGTTTGCCTCGTTTTAAGGTAGTGCATGCAATATAACATTAAATCCACCATAGATACAAGCAATGATAGGTTTTGGTTTTCTTTTTCTTCTTTAGTGCGCAAATCAGTATACAAATTAAATTGAACATTACCTCCACCTACTGTATCATAAACCAATATATACTGTATACTGTATATATCTGCATGCATTCTGCTGATTGTCGATATTTACAGCTTGTTTTTTTTTAAACTATAGTTTGCACCCTAGACCTCCATCAAGCTAAAAAAGAATGCCCCCTAGACCCCCCATCGAGATAAAATTGACAAGAAAGTGGGACGAAAGGTCTCAAAATAACCAAACTAATGGGACGAACGTCTCAAAACATCAACACTAATGGGGTTAATCATGAGGGAGAAGTGGGTCCAGAAATATAAGCACTCAATTAAACTTCCTTATAGCCCCCAAAACGCGAAAGTAGTCAATTACAACCGAGGATCACTGAGCCCGGAGAACAACCAGCCCAGCTCGACCTAGACCTTGCGTAGACCCCCTCGTCCCCTTGAGGTAAGTAAGCAAATGACGAGGCGGACTTAAGGGGGTCACCGGCTTTTTGTTTATCTTTCTCTCCTTTTCTCTCCTTCCCTGGCTTGTATCCATTCGGCCCCACTCAGCCAACTGTCCCAAGACGCCCATCCTCATCCAGGTGTCGATTTCTTCCCGGCGACCGATAGCATTGTATGGGAAAAGCCTGCTATCGAAAAATGTACAAATTTAGCTTGCTGTCAAAACAAAAATATATGCTGGCTCGCTACCGTTCGCCAGGAAAATATTGACACCTAGATGGGGGTAAACGTCCCAAAACAGCAGGCTGAATGGGGCCGAATGGACACAAGCCAAAGAGAGAGGGAGAGAAAGAGAAAACCAGGGAGGTGGGCTCCCTTAACAATTACTATATTATACAGTACCTTAGGACACGGTGGGTAGAACACACACACACACACACACACACACACACACATACACATATATATATATATATATATACTGTATATTAGCCATTTCATCTATATATACCTTTTTTTTACTATACTGTAATATACAATATATCATATACAATGCTATTATATAAGCCACGGTGGGTAGAAGGCACACACACACACACACACATATAACATATTAGCCATTTCCTTTATATATATATATACCTTACCTTACTATACTATATTGTACAATACTAACTATTACACAATACTATTATTTAACATTATAGCTAATTTAATCAATGCTATCATACTCTAACTAATGCTAACTTTATTAACCAATTAAATAATCATAAATAGTAAAATCATTATACAATATTAACCAACCTATTATCAACTCTGCTTCTATTAACCCTATATATACAAGTAAAAATATACTAAGAACAAAACAACAAAATTTAAGAAGAAAAAACATCGTCCTCGCCGGGCCTCGAACCTGCAACATCAGAATTATCAGATTCAAAAGTGTTACCGTTGCCGCTAGGCTAGCGCGACACTAATAATCCAGCAGTGGGACAGTTATTTGAGCAGAGTATGGCTCTTGCTATTGTACTTCAGCTTATCTTTGTCGCTTTATTGCAAAGTATTTTGAGATTAATACATCTATATCATATATATACCACTCAAAATTATATATTACAAAGCTTTAAAACCATCCAACGAGTACATTTAGGTCAGATTAGTGTTAAATAATGCAGAGGAGACAGCCATGAAAGTTGCGGGAGAGTGATGCAACTCTACTACACTCCATTTCTTGCTGTATTTTACGTAATTTACCGTTAAATATCTAACGAATCTTACAAAATCATTAAGCATTATATTTGTTTAGTCTTCCTCGCCCATACATCAGGGACAGGAGCCATAATAGCTTGTGAATAGACCATTGGAAAGAGACGAAATATCAGTGCGAAATATGAACAAAAGAACGTAGTCAAATGACCTTAGGTTGTTCAGCTAACTGTACATATAATATGATTGTTTCGGTTTTAATATAATAATTTGTAACCTTTATAAGTAGTAGGCATAATTTACACACACATTTCCAATTTATATATTTAAATTGAAGTTCTATTTATCAGGAAGTATAGGTTTTATACCAATCCTTTCGGTGAGCTTAATTTCGCCAAGCAATGATTAGTGAAAAGAGTTCTGGCTTTGCTCAGCGAAACGCCCTAGTTTGGAGTTTTCTAAATGTTGCTTTGCTCAGCGAAAGTTGCCCGTGTGATAGCCCCTTTAGGTTGTTTTGTTATAGCTATGTTTTGACGAGTTTGTGTAGTTTAAAAAGACTATGTGGTAGTTGTTGGGATAAGTGATATAGTTCCAAGTCTGTTAATTGCTGTAGGCCCTTTATAACTTAATAAAACCGTCTAATAGTAGCCAGAATAATGTTAAATAGATGTCATCGGTACGGAAGGGGTTAACCTCAATCTTACAATCAGTAAGTCGTAAAGGAAAGATAGGTAAATATATTGTAGTAGGAAGTTTGTTGATATAAGTCATTTGGCTTTGGTAAGACAAGCAGGGTTCTCACACTGAGGGCCAAGGGTCGAGTCTGTCTCACTACTATTACCTTCCCTATATTATATTAAGGGAGTCACTTCGCTTTTGTTTTATCTTTCTCTCCCTCTCTCTTTGGCTTGTATCCATTCCAACACATTCACCCTACTGTTTTAAGACGTTTACCCCAATCCAGGTGTCAATATTTTCCTGGCGTGCGGTAGCGAGCCGGAGACATTTTTCTATCGAATAATGTACAAATTTAGCTTGCTGTCAAAACAAATATATATATATATATATATATATATATATATATATATATATATGATGGCTCGCTACCGCTCGCCATGAAAATCTATACACCTGGATGGGGGGTAAACGTGTTAAAACAGTAGGGTGAATGTGTTGGAATGTCTACAAGCCAAAGAGAGAGGTAGAGAAAGATAAAACAAGCGAGGTGGGGTGGCTCCCTTAATAATACAGATGTCATTCCCGTATTATAAAACCCTAAATGCTAACCAAACATCTAATGAAGATAATACGAGTGTTAATTTGTGATATAGGGATAAATATCCTTCAGTTTAACAAAGATCACTATTTATATCTGCTTATGCCGTTAATGAAGGTTAACCCTTTCACACATATGACGCGTGGGGATACTTTAAAGCCTTTCTTACCATCAGGGCTATTTACAAACCTTTAGTTTAGTTACTTCAACCTCTGCAGTTGTCTTTGAGTTAGCTGTGTTGAGCCTATTGGGGATACTTTAAAGCCTTTGTTACCATCAGGGGTATTTAGAAACCTTTAGTTTAGTTACTTCAACCTCTGAAATTGTCTTTGAGTTAGCTGTGTTGAGCCTATTGGGGATACTTTAAAGCCTTTGTTACCATCAGTGGTATTTACAAACCTTTAGTTTAGTTACTTCAACCTCTGAAATTGTCTTTGAGTTAGCTGTGTTGAGCCTATTGGGGATACTTTAAAGCCTTTGTTACCATCAGGGGTATTTACAAACCTTTAGTTTAGTTACTTCAACCTCTGAAATTGTCTTTGAGTTAGCTGTGTTGAGCCTATTGGGGATACTTTAAAGCCTTTGTTACCATCAGGGGTATTTACAAACCTTTAGTTTAGTTACTTCAACCTCTGAAATTGTCTTTGAGTTAGCTGTGTTGAGCCTATTGGGGATACTTTAAAGCCTTTGTTACCATCAGGGGTATTTACAAACCTTTAGTTTAGTTACTTCAACCTCTGAAATTGTCTTTGAGTTAGCTGTGTTGAGCCTATTGGGGATACTTTAAAGCCTTTGTTACCATCAGGGGTATTTACAAACCTTTAGTTTAGTTACTTCAACCTCTGAAATTGTCTTTGAGTTAGCTGTGGGCAAAAAACTAATTTTGGAGAGGTAATTATACGAGTGAGAGAACTCTACTTCTTATTGCTAATCTGGCAACCTCTGCGTCATAAATGCGGGAAAGGGTTAAGAGCAAAGATATAGTATGGTTTTAAGATACGGGGGTTGGAGCTAAACATCTCACTTGCTTCTTATAACGCCCCATTAATACTATAATGGGTAGTAGAAGCTAGTGCTATTTTTAAGGGGGGTCGCCGGCTTTTGTTTTTTTATCTTTCTCTCCTTTTTTCTCTTTCCCTGGCTTGTATCCATTCCAACACATTCAGCCAACTGTTTTAAGACGTTTATCCCCATCCAGGTGTCAATTTCTTCCTGGCGAGCGATAGCGAGCCAGCAATGTATGGAGAAATCCGGCTTCGTTGTACAAATTTAGCTTGCTGTCAAAACAAAAATAGATATATGCTGGCTCGAACCGCTCGCCAGGAAAATATTGACACCTGGATGGAGGTAAACGTCTTAAAACAGTAGGCTGAATGGGGCAAACAAATAATTACTATATATACTGTATATATAAATTATATATATATACGGTATATATATATATATATACAGTATATATATATATATATATATATATATATATATATATATATATATATATATCATAACGTTAGCATATCTAAAGACTAAACAGAGCGAAAAATATGCCAAATGCGAATGTAATATTTTTAGTTTAGGACAACTCTCTTGACCCGGCAATTATGTATTGAACCGTTTTCTCACACGTGGCAGGTGCTTGAGAATACTGTTTAATATCAATATTTTAGGGAACACTGCGTATTAGTTGCTATTGATCTTCGGCCAGGATTTATCATTAAAGATGTTGTCATACTTATATATTTGATGGAATATTTATTGGCTATTACGGTCTCTTATTGTTAAGGGGGGTCCCCGGGTTTTTTGTTTATCTTTCTATCCTTGTCTCTCTTTCCCTGGCTTGTATCCATTCGGCCCCATTCAGCCAACTGTTTTAAGACGTTTATCCACATCCAGGTGTCGATTTCTTCCTGGCAGCATTTGTTAGCTGTCTCTCATACGTCAGCCGTCCACCTTATTGCATTGCTGCCTGTCTGTCTCTTTATATATTTCTGTCTAGCAGCTATCACATTGTGTGTCTGCTTATTAATATCTATATCTATAACATATATCTATAACAGTATGTATGAGACTTTTTAATTGTTTGCGTGGACACTTTTTACTTAACTAAGTTCGTTTGCGTAACTGCGTACGTATATATTTCCCGTCTAACTACCGATGTCAGTTAACCCCTTCAGCACGAGGTCAACATTTTCCCTTTGATACTGGGTAAAACTAGACAATTGATGCAGTTTAAGAAGGATATATGTTATTCAGAGGGTTTATTGAAATCATCTTTACTCCTTCGAGTCCTAGAGGTAGATTATTATAAGCTAAAGAATATCGTCTAATGGCATCACCGTACTAAGCACCGTTAAGCAATGTAAGCTTAATTCAAAGAAAATGAAAGAACTCTTAAGTATTAATATAAAACAATAGTATTACTTTCATCATAACCCAATTACTTAAAGAGTTGCTTTAGTCCACAAGTTAGTCAACTAAAATAGTTAAGTACATAATAATAGCGTTAACGTTACTTCGCAATCAAATAGTTAAGTACACAATAATAGTAGCGTTAACGTTAATTCGCAATCAAATAGTTAAACACATAATAGTAGCGTTCACGTTAATTCCCAATCACATATCTCACTAACCAACATAACGTAAGTGTTTACACCGAACACACTTAACACACATTTATATAATCTGACTGACAGTCACAATCCCATTATAATACTTCACCCCGTCTTCCTCCAGCTGCAAGTTCACCTTCCCCAACTCCAAATGAGACTGATTTGAATCCGACCGACCGACCGATGGCTGGAGTAAAGATATAAGCAACTATTACAAATATATATGGGAGGAGTTGGGGAGCATGGGAGTTGAAGATATTTTGGTGAGTGATTGGAGGGTTTGTGGGATTGGTATAAGAACAAGGTAAAGAGAGAAGTTAGAAATAAAGTAGAAGAGTAAAATAGGTTCCGGGCTCAACCAGAATGCTCCATTATTTCTTTACTATACATATATGATATATTAATAGTCGTTTCATTGTAGTCGGTGGTGTGTCATTGTATGCCTGTTTTCACTTCTTAATAATGTATCCTATAATTCGTGGATACGTAGCAATTAGCTCGGTCCAGAACAGCTCAGCTCTTCCTGTTGCCTCTCACTACTCTCACTTCAATATTAAAACCAATGAATATTTATTTAAATCACGTCCTCCCGAACACACCCGAAGAAGCTTGTCCGACAAAAACAGGCTAGATGCAGTATCGCACCAATTCCCGCCCGACAAGCCTCCCAAAAATGCTGTTCAGAGATTCAGTGTATAAGCGTCCTCCCAAGCACTCCCCCGACCAAGCCCCCGCCTCTGATCGGCGGGATATTGTATTATCCCACCGGACAGATCACGAGAACCCAGCAGCGGAAAGTGATCAGAGATTCTGCTAACCTAATCTACTCTGTACATAGATAATATTATGCAAACATAGTTACACACAAGATTAGATGGGTGTATATTTCAGATACTTAAAATTCGAGTTCATTAAAACTTTTATTATTTAAAACTTATTCCTAGTTAAAAACTTATGATTAGATGGAGGGCGGCACAAAGAGATGGAAGGAGGTGGTGTCCTGACCGTCGCGGGAAAAAGTCCCGCGACCTTGGTCACGCCCATCCACAGCGGCACTGGCACTTGCCTACGAGTGGTTCAGCCCAACCCAGGAAGTCTGATGGTAGTCCGAGACACCACATTGTTTGGGTTATCTCAGACCACTCATCCACCCCCGATAGCTTGGGAGAGGCCTAGTCAAACGGTGGGGCCGCCGCGCACTGTCCGCTTGACTCCCTCCCACCCCCCAACCCACTCCCCACATTAAGAAAAGGTTAATGTTATGCTGGTTGGAGCAGTCACCTTGGTGGCTGCCCCACACAGCACATCCCAGTATGTGTGTATTGATTAAAAAGTTGGAAGGTTAGCGTTGGTTGGGGCAGCCACCTTGGTGGCTGCTCCACACAACACATCTTATTATGTCTATATCCACTCAAAAGCTGGTAGGTTAGCACTGGTTGGGGCAGCCACCTAGGTGGCTGCCCCACACAGCACTTCTTAGTAGGTTAGTTTTTGGTTTGATTACTTAGTTAAAGGTATATATGGGAAGAGGATTGTCGAGCTGTGCTGCATCATAGCTGCTCTTGAAAATATAAGGTTGATGTCGGATCAGTTCAATGTCGGGAGATAATTGATTAAATTGTGTGTCTATATCTAGTAAACTTACCTTGTCCCAAGTTACTTTTGCTTGTTCATGTAATATTAAATTTATAGGTTGCATATGTGAACGGTTGTGCAGCTCTTCGCTTCTGATTAGTTCTGGGTAGTGTATGTTGTGGATAAATTTTAAGCATTTGTTTTGACAAACTTGTAGTTTGTTCATTAGGTTTGGTCTAATTATATTTAATGGTGAGGCTGGGTATGTTAGGACAGATCTTACAAGTGCCATATATAATTTTTCTTTGGTCTGTATTGATGTGTCTTTAAAAATGGATATATCATTAAGGACTTTTTTACATCTTCTGACTTTTTCACTTACGAAGGATTGATAACCATTTTTGGTAATTTTTAACCCCAGAACTGTACCTTCGTTTGAGTAGTTAATAATATTATTGTTTATTTCTAGAGGTGGATAGGTTTTCTTAGTTAGTGGAATAACTTTAAATTTTTGTAAATTAGTTTTTATCTTCCACATTTTTTCGAAGGTGTTAATTGATTCAATCGCTCTCTTTACGCTTCTGACTGCCATGTTAGTTGATTTACTTGGAACTGAGATTATTTGAGTAATGTCATCAGCGTAGATTACATGCTCACTGTTTGGCGTTGGTTGTGGCATATCAGAGGTGTATATTGCATATAAGAGAGCGGATAGGCATCCTCCCTGGGGGACTCCACTTTGTAATAAGAATTTGGGACCCAAAACCTTTCCTATTTGTATTTGGGCATATCTGTCTTGTAGGTATGAGCATAGAAGCCTTTCAATGTTTGTATGTAGGCCAAGGTTGAGTAATTTATATTGCAATCCCATGTGCCAGACTTTATCAAAAGCCTTTGACACATCACGAAGTATCATTATAGTTTGATGTCCTTGAGATTTTGATTTTGCTATAATTTCTGTAATTATTGCAATGGCTGTTTGAGTACCTCTATACTTTCGAAAACCATGTTGTCTTGGATTCATTGTGTTCTCTAATTGCGGAATAATTCTGTTGTGTATTATTTTTTCTAACAACTTGCCTAAGAATTCCAATAGCGATATGGGTCTATAGTTGGATATTAGTGTTTTATCTTTGTTTGCTTTAGGTATGAATATCATCTTAGCAGTTTTAAAGGCACTCGGGAAATAACCTACCGATAGTATAGCGTTGAAAATATGGATAATGGACGAGATTATATTTTGTGGTGCATTCAAAATCATATTTCTTGTTATTCCTGATGTTCCTGGCGATTTTTCCTTAAAAGATCTTAGTGTGTGAAAAAACTCAACCTCATTTATAAGTCTAAGATCTCGAATTCTGCCAAGATCTACACGGGCAAATGATTCCATCCTGTTTGCATTATTGATCATCCATCTATTTATAGTGTTTTCATGCAGTCTGTCAAATTCTTGATTTTCTTCATCACTAATTTTAAATGTATTAGCCCACTCTCTTCTAAATGCTGCTTCTATATCTTTATCACTCTCCAACTCCACTCCGTTGTGATCTTTAATTTTGTATACCCTGTCTTCTCTGGTACCAATTATTTTTGTTATATTTCTCCAAAAGACCTTAGGATCTCTTTCTTCATTTATATTGTAAATAACCCTGTCCCATTTATTCTTAGCTGAAACAATACATTCTTCTTTTAGTTCTGCTTGTATTCTTTTTATGTTATCCATTACCGTTTTGTCCGCTCCAAATAATTCAATATAAGACTTAAGATTAACGAACACTGTTTGTAGCATTCTCATTCGGTCTGTTATTTTATTATGTGGTAAAGTTTTGTATGTTGTCTTAGGAATATTATTTTCAGCAGCCATTTTTATTGCATTTGTTACTTTATTTATTTCATCCTCAATACCAACTATTGGTTTGTTTTCTAGGTTAGGAATTTCATAGTTATTTAAGTCTCCTTTATACTCATCCCATCTGGCTTTACTCATGGCAAATCTTTCTTGTACAGGTATTTGAATTGGGCTAGTTGATAATGTAAATATGATAGGTACATGATCACTAATGGTGATCGGACCTTGTTGGATATGGTAATTATGATATGTTTTATTATTGGTTAGTATTATATCGGGATTGCTTGTAGTTCTATGGCCAAGAAAAGTATAGAAGTGTGGGCCAATAAATCTTAATCTACCAGTGTTGATCAATGTGTTAATTCCTCTACCTACGTTATTCATATCATTATTGCCGAATATGGTATGTCTTGCATTAAAATCTCCTATTATATATGTTGGTTGGGTGAAATTCATAAGGTTAATGAGGTCAGGGTAAGGTAAGTAAGGTCTTCTAGGTGGAAGATAGAGAGTTGCAATAATTATGTCTCCAGTTGTTGTTGATACTTTGATGGCCAAACAGTCACTTTGAAAGTTGTCTATAATTTTGTGCTTTATATGTTTTTTCACAGCAATTGCAGTTCCGTCATGCATTTCATTATTTTTATTTGATTGGTAAATTACGTAATTTAATATTTTAATTTTTTCATTATCTACCTGACCATGGCTATTTAGCAAAATAATGTCTGGGTCAATCTCTGCATATGTATTTAATAGTTGTACTTTGTGTGTTTTCCAGTGTCTTACATTGTGTTGCATTATTTTGAATGTGATGTTCATATTTTACTTATTCGCTTTGACTGGTGATCTGGTGTGGTTCTTGTCTCTAGGCCATTTCTTTTCTTCCTGAAGGTAGACTCATCTAGCTTCTTAAATACTGTTTGTTTGTATTTTATTTGGTCAGCATTTAGCAGGGCCTGCACAAGTTTTTCTTCATATTCTTTATTTGTATATACCCATTTGATATTTCCCTGCATAATGCCTGTTATGATTTCCTTGTGGGTTGTTTGAGGTCGTCGGTTAAAGTTTTGACCTATGTAAAAGGTAAGATCTAGTGTATCTGCACTCCATGTTGATTTAGATTGTTGACTGTTTTCTTTATTGATGGCTCCTGTCTCTCTTCCTATTGACTTTCTTCTGTTTGTTGTATCATTATTCTGCAATTCTCTTATAGGTTTAGCAGTTGTAGTATTTTCCGGGTTGTGGGTTTTGGATTGTACTTGCTGGTCTGTATCAGTAGATCGTATACCTATGGCTTGTTCAAGTGCTGGGGGTTGTGCTATGATTTGTTGTGTGCTTTCTTCCATATTGTTGATGTTTGCTGATACTTCGTTCATTCTGGGTTCTGTTGTTGTATATGAGGCTTGTAGTACCTTACTTGAGTTTGGATTTTCGGGGAACCACATCTCTTCTATTCCGTTCTCTTTGAGCATCTTGTTTAATTCTGTCTTGTAGCATCCGGGGTTACTGATATTCACGACATGTGCATGCAGTATGCATATTAGGAGGTTTGTATGTTTGATCTCGCTGAGGTTAATGGTTGTCTTTGATTCGTGATGTGGGGTCGCTTCCTTTGTGG
Organism: Lithodes maja; assembly: GCA_037953745.1. Lineage (NCBI taxonomy): Eukaryota > Metazoa > Arthropoda > Malacostraca > Decapoda > Lithodidae > Lithodes > Lithodes maja. The sequence goes on from JBAKBP010007610.1 coordinate 90,427, forward strand.
CTGCCTTCACAATACTTGCAAAAGTTTGATTTTCTTTGATCAGTTTGTCCTGGGCCTTCTCCTCCAACTTCAGTTTCATCTTTTCTTTTCTTATTGGACAACTCATTGCAAGAGCTCTGTGTTCAGTTTTAGGTCTATCTTGTTTTATGCAATTTATACATGCTTTATTTTGGTTACTGCAGTTATCCCACTTATGACCGTGTTGTCCACATTCTGAGCATGTCATATTTGGTTCTTTGCAGTCTCTAGTTTGGTGGTCTTCCACTGCTAAACATCTGAAGCAGGTCAGAAGGTTTGCAAAAGTCTCTCGTTGGCATTGATTAGGTGTGATGCTCATGTTGAAGGCTAAAATGCCTCTCTCTAGTACATTATCAGCCATGGCAGTTTCTTTCAGTCGGATTTTCAGCAGATGTGTAAATTCACGGATCTTTATTACCTCATCTATTTTTAGCCATTCGTTCTTATCTTCTATTTCCTGTTTCAGCTCTTCCTTGCTATGACTGCCGATGTGATTATCTATTTGTTTAATAAACACTGTCCGTCTAGCCCTTACTTCTGGAGGAATCACAATCTCTATGCCATTTTTCTTGTACATATCAATGGCTTCCTGCTGCAGCAATTTATCTGCCTCTTCTTCGCTTCTGCATATTGCCTTATATCCATCATACGTTGGGAAAAAACGTGCAAATGCTATATGGAAATTCTGGTAGGCAATCTGCGATATTCGTTGGACAGAAGTGTCTTTCTCTTTATCTATTATTTTCAGTCGGACTTTGGAAGACATTATCTAAAGTGAGAGTTCAGTATTTCATGTCTCAATGATGGTTAATCTATTAACAGTGGTGGAAATTTATTACAGTAAGGAGAGGATACGAGAGTAAAGGGGGATATGAGTGAGAGAGGTTAAGTATAGAGTTTCTGGGCACCAATTGGATGGGTGACCCTATGAAAACATCAAAAGAGAAACGACTTTGGGGTTAGAGTGGCGGAATGATATGTGCTGCCTCTCTCTGATTGGTTGATGGAGTTCACACTTGATCCACATACAATATGAAGCTCTCCCAGAAGGCTACGGTAAAAACAACTCAAAAGGATTGTGACGTTACAACAAGTGGGAAATCACAAGAATTTAGTTAAAATAACGAAATGTAAAACAAAGGCAACAAAACTCAAAAGGAATGTGACGTTAAAACAAGTGAGCAATTTGAACTCTGTTAAAAACAAAATAAAAAAAAGGTGCAAAGTTTAAAGTTAAAAGCTCTCAGGCCAGCCACCGCCTAATCCCTGCACTGGTTTCAGCAGATAAAACCTAATCCTAAGTGCCCTTAGTGTCACCCTACGGATGACACCTATTATCTAAACCTGCCTAGCGCCTTGGGCTGCCAGCACCCCTTAACCACCAGCCTCTAAAGGCTGTCGAATGGTGTTTGAGTACCAGTGCCACTGGAGCGTCTAACCCCTAACAATACCCTGCTGCCAACTTTTCCTCCCTCAGCTCCTATTGAGCCCCCCTCATGGAACCACCCTGCGGTGGCCCTTCAGGGTTCGATTCGGTACTAAAGAAGGCAGCGTCTACTGGGTGGGACGGGCAAGTAATAAAAAAAAAGAAAGGGTGCTGAAACCAGTCCAGGTAAAAAACGGCAGAGACCAAAAAGCAGACTCAAGAGTAAAATTCCCGAGTCCAGCTAAAAATGACTAAAATGAAGAAAAATCTTCAAGAGTAAAAAAAAACAGAGTCCAGAAATGGCCAAAACTCCGTCAGTTAAAACACTTATTGGCGAATGGGTTTCCAGAGGGCTAGGGGAACGACTGTCCAGGACAAGCAAGTGGGATCAATGAACCCCAATGACAGTCACAATCCCATTATAATACTTCACCCCGTCTTCCTCCAGCTGCAAGTTCACCTTCCCCAACTCCAAATGAGACTGATTTGAATGCCCACAACTCGGGTCTTATATACCAAACAATGATGGTGTAGGAACGAATCAGGAGGCGAGTGATGGTGCGCGCCCCTATCATAGCTCCTCGAGTTGCATAGCAGGTGCCTGGTCCAATCACAGCTCCTCGAGTCGCATAACAGGTGCCTGGTCCACTCACAGCTCCTCGAGTTGCATAGCAGGTGCCTGGTCCAATCACAGCTCCTGGCGTCGAACATACGTCATAGCGTCGGTCATCGAGGTAGTTTGCAGGGTCCCCTATGACGCACGCAGGTGTGAAGGCTTGTTTGCAGGTATGCGGGCGAGGTAGTTTCCCCACTGCTTCACCGTTTGGGTAGTGCGGCTCCTTCAACTCTAATTCTAACTCTTAAATTAACATACAGGGCTCCGTATGTCAGAATTATATATATATATATATATATATATATATATATATATATATATATATGAGAAAAGGTTGGTAAGCTTTTTATCACACCATTGCCGAGTGGGCTAAAGCGGTAGATGTCCTTTTAATTGACTGTAGTTCAAATACTGGCTGAAGCCTTACTAATTATTAATGAAACATGCTTATTTGTGAAATATTCTAAACACACACACACATATATATATATATATATATATATATATATATATATATATATATATATATATATATATATAATTATATATACTGTATATATATATATATATATATATATATATATATATATATGTGTTAATATACTCTATTGGAAATGGTGATGATTAAAGACATGAGACGTTTATTATAAGTGTTAATCTAAGACACATTCGCTTGCCTTTAATTGAAGAAACTATATATATATTGTTTTCTTGAATTAAAGGCAATCATATATTTCTTAGATGGCACTTATAATAAACATTGCCTGCCTTTTTGTATCACCTCTTAATATTAGCAACATCGATATTAGGGGGTCGGCTTGGGCAAGGGTATAACATCGTCACTGTTTGTTTACCTGCAAGACGTTCGGTATATTTTCACTCATTTCATCCTAGTTGTTAATAGGTATCTCCAAAAGTAGTCATAATTGAAGGTAAGTTTTAATACTGTAAGCTATGTTCGCTTATACCGGTTAGTAAGTCAAATTGTGAAGATATATTATTTGATCTATTTTCACGGGGCCCCAAATGTCTGGCTTAAGTTAACAGACTATAGTTTGTTATCATAATAGTATATAGTTTGTTATCATAATAGTATATAGTTTGTTATCATAATAGTATATAGTTTGTTATCATAATAGTATATAGTTTGTGATCATAATAGTATATAGTTTAGCAGGATTTTATTTAGCTACAAACTATATACCATATAGGACACTTTTCAAATACGAATACAATATTGTGATTGCGTTTAAACCTTTAATTCAGTGATATATTTCAAATACGAATACAATATTGTGATTGCGTTTTAACCTTTAATTCAGTGATATATTTCAAATAGATAAAAATATTGTGATTGCGTTTTAACCTTTAATTCAGTGATATATTTCAAATACGAATACAATATTGTGATTGCGTTTTAACCTTTAATTCAGTGATATACTTCATAAACTAGTTACAACTTTCTGATGAAAGAACAAATGGACAAACAATTATCTAAACCAAGGGCATACAATCCATAATATGTATAAACAGAATAATATGGTAATGTTAGTGTTATTGATAGTAAGATGTTGGACGGTCCTGTCTGGATCAGTGTGAGCTCTCAATTATGAATCTTCTTGTATTTCTCAAGCAATGTTCACGTCTGCAAATATATCGCATGTTTAAAGTTCGATCACAATAAATTAATTGTCATGACCTGTTTACCTTAATATAATAACATATTATGTTAAGAAACGTAAATAGTATGCGGAAATACCCCCGAGGCATTATGATATATTAAGCCAGTTCACAGCCGGGCGGTAAGAGGTGAGAGCCTCACTGCCTGGTTGTCTGATCGAGTCCTGAGTTAATACAAGGCTTGGTCAGGCAGTGACTGGTTAGGTGGCCACCGAACAGACTGGACAGATCGTCCATTATTAGTTAGGTAGGTGTAGGTATTTAGGTGGCCACCGACAGATACCAAGGTTCAGGCCTTGGGTACAGTACCACTGTATATATATATATATATATATATATACAGGTACCGGTATATATATATATATATAGATATATACAGTGTTACTGTAACCAAGGCCTTAACCTGGTATATGTTGTATAGTATAGTATGCATGTTGCATTCATATAATGGAATTATCATAATTTAACGATTATTTTGTTTGTACTTTTTGTCTGAACAATTACCCCCCTTCGACGTATTGGTCATCTTTTTAATTATTATGACATTGTTAGATTTAATTCAGATAATTAATAACTTAAAGCTACTTCACTTATGCCTTATAGTACAATTATAGTCTGATTTAATGACTTCGTTAACACTAGACGATGTTATTACACTCATGATTATACATATTATGTAGTTAAAGGTATTATTTAATGTAAACATAACTGTTGGTAGTTAATAAGTCAAACATCCAATGCATACTTGTTGTTACCTATTAACAATAAAGTAATGCACGATATATTCTATAAATAGTTTCCTCAACAACCTTTTCTCTAACTAGGGAAACCTAAGTAAGAACAATTTAAGCCATTAAAACAGGGTCCATACACCTAATGCAGTCCACTATGCAGGGGTAACTTGCAACAATTATCTTGAAACTGTTGTGGGTTGAAACAACAGTTGGTAAAAGTTAAAGGTCAAAGGTTAAAGGCAGCAGTGAATGTTGACCACAAGGGAGAACGGTACAGTTGGTCAAGGTAATTTATAGCCATGAAGGCCACAAAGTACACAGTCCAACAAGGTTACCTCCTTCTGTACCGTCACGTCTTTGTAAATTTATTCTCGGTATAATAAGCCGATTGTGTGCAGTTTATAAGGGATCTGAGACAGTAAATAAAGGTTAAGTGAGATAGTTCGAAGCCTTTCAAGTACTGAAGACCCTTTTTAATCTGAATAACATCGTCTAATATTAGCCAAAATTATGTGAACAAGATGGTACTAAATGGGTTAAGGACTTGGGTGGAAACAAAAATAAACTCCTTTGACGCCTTGAGCGGGATCGATCCTGGGCTGACTGAGGTTAGACTCCAAGACGCTCTGCACTTCACCAACCAACCGTTGATAACGGTGTGGTAAGTTATAGGATGTGAATTATCAAAATAAACCAACATCAGAATGTCTGCACTGTGGAAGAGTAATTATCAATTTATGGGTAATCCACAATTGACCCCTTGCGACTTTAAGCTATAAGGAAGTTGGGGTTGTGGTTATCAATATTAAGCAGACCAACTTGCTGACATGTGTTTGTAGTTCATATATATATACATATACATGTGTTTGTAGTTCATATATATATATATATCTCGTATTCAGTAAACTTGCTATCCATTATTAACTCGTATAGTTTTTTTGTTCTTCTAATTTTAGAAGTTTACAGCTCCAACTTCCGTATTGTCTGAAGATCGCAAGTGGTCATAGCAATTATGTACGAGTTTCTGGTTTCAGTATAAATGTTTGGGTTTTTTCTAAGTGGATGAGGGAGACAAAAGGCAAAAATGCCTGTGACGAGTGCCTCCCCCAGAGTTGATAGAGTGACAGGGCCAAAATCAAGGGACGTTCAGACAATTTTATGAAGCTTAGGAAGGATATATAGTAGCTAAAATGTTTAATTTATATAGTCTGTAGCCTTTAAATAGGCTATATTAATACTCCAGTATATTAACAAATATTAAACTTACAACCATGTTTAGCACACCATCGTCCTTTGGATTTATGTATCTAGGCAATGCAAGTATTTTGAAATGTAAAATATTTCCGAACTAATCGGAAACCATCTAACGTATAACGTTTTCAAATATTATATTGAACATTAATAGCCTACCCATCCATCTTTATTCACATACATTTATTTATAATTAACACTTAATAATCACTACCACCATAATAATAATAATAATAAAAATAATAATAATAATAACAATAATTATATAATATGCTTCATGACCTGCCGGAGCTGGTGGTTCGAACAAGGGACTCAGGATATATAGTTCACACCGCTCCAGACAGGACAGTCCACCATGCTTATGTTATACATCTTATAGTTTTTATTCCTTTGATTAGATTGCTTTGTTTTATTTTTGACCTGCTCTTCCGCCAGAGAATTGTACCAAGTTTAGGTAGTATATCGAAGAATTAAAGACAACCATTATTACGGTATTCTGTTCGCATTTGAGAAAGCTTCCTGAAAGTTAGTATTGTAGATAGTTTGTAGCTAATTAAAACAGGATTAAACTGCTTACTGCTATTACAATAATATATGAACAAATTCCATTTATAAAGTCTTACCACAACCATATATTTCTAACAAATATGTATAGGTTAATTAACATATAATTATGATAAAATACTAGGTTTCCACTTTCTTAACCGTTTCAGTACGATGACGAAATTTGCATGTTATTGTGACAATATACATATTTAACTTTTTATATGAGCATGAAGGAGACAAATGCATAGCTGCCTGTAACAATTGGCCCCCAATGTTGTAAGAGTGACCAAGAGTCTAAATCAACGTACGATATTTGTGTGTGTTGGAAATAATTGTGGTGTGCATGTTAAGTGTAGTGAAAAGAATATGAGGAGGAGGTGTTTGTGAGAGTTAGCTGAATTACTCTCTGTGTAGGTGAGACACAAACAGAAACAGTAAGTAAAGCCAGACAAATGAAACAAAAGTTCCAGCAACTCCTCAACACATGCCTATGGGTCCTCTAATTGTTTGTCTTCAATAAATCAGATTGTGAGCTGTTTGTAAGCGTAAAATATTATTGTTTCCGTATAATCCAGATCACAGTTTCCAGTAATAAGGGGTTAAAGTTTAAGAAAGGTACTCCACTCCAACATCATTTTTATATAACTGCAACTCCCACTACATCGATACTGTAGAAGTGTTTTAGCAACATGCATACTTGATAACAACGGCGTGTGTAAAGTATATATATATATATATATATATATATATAGATTAAAAGGTTGGATAGCTTTTTATCACGCCATTGCCGAGTGGGCTAAAGCGTTGGATGTCCTTTTGATTGACCGTAGTTCAAACCCTGGCTGAAGCCTAATTAGCAATTATTTATGTAACTCACTCGATATATTCTACACACACACATATACTGCATATATATATATATATATATATATATATATATATATATATACTGTATTTATTATATCATTAAAATATTAAGAAAATGTGATAACAAAGACACAAGACGATTTATGATAGGTGCCATTCTAAGAAACATAAGATTGTCTTTAATTGAAGAAATTATATATAAATATTAGTTTCGCCAATTAAATGAAATAGTATGTTTCTTAGAATGTCACTATATAATAAACGTTTCCTGTCTTGTTTTATCACCTTCTCTTAATGTTATGAACATAAATATTAGAAGTTCGTCTTGGGCAAAGGTAAACATCGTCACTGTTTGTTTACCTTCCATACGTTCGGTACTTTCACTCATGTCACCCTAGTTGTAAATAGGTATCTCTAACAGTAGTCATAATTGAAAGTAAGGTTTGATACTGTAAGTTTAATTCGTTTATACCGATTATTTAGAAACATTATGAAAACATATTATTTGAGCTATTTTCACGGGGCCCCAGATGTCTGGCTTAAGTGAACAGACTATAGTTTGTCATCATAATAGTATATACAGTTTTGCCAGATATTATTTAGCTACAAACTATAT